>JAQHUG010000018.1:8796448-8891413 GCA_028555095.1 Dicrostonyx torquatus | reverse complement strand
TTTCTGTGGGCTTCCTAAGACAACCTCACGTGGATCGGCGTTTCTGTGGGCTTCCTAAGACAATCTCATGTTCACTCCACAGGTTTGTAGTTGGCAGTTATTGGCGAGAAAGCCAGGATCTTTCAATTAAGTAACAAACACACAGGCCAGTAACAGATTTTCTTTGTAGGAACTTTAGAGTCAGGCTCCACATTTGTAGCTGCTTTCTAGAAACTGTTCCGGTGTCAACTCAAACTCTCGTTCTGTGTGCTCAGAGTTCCTGGCTTTCCCCAATGCAGGACAGAGGCAAATACACACAACAAGAAGAGAGAGTCCACCCTGAAGAAAAAAATCTAGAAAAATGGGGAAAGGTAGTAAAAGATCAGGAAAAATATACACAGCCCTCCCGCCCGAAATAATCTTTATTTTCAGGCAATTCTCAGCCAGTCATAATTTATTCCACATGCTATTTTGTTTTTGCTTTTTGCCCAGTACTGAATCCATCTAGGTCCGGTTACCTTTACCCAGTTTCATCTACCATGAAGCTATCTAAATTTAGACATAAATAAATTTGTATGCATAATAAAATATTACGTGTGTGTGGTGTGTGTATTTGGTTCTCAACCTATGGGTCATGGCCCCTTTGAGGGTTGAACGACCTTTTCACAGGGGTTAATATCATGTCAGATATTCTGCATATCAAATATTTACATTATGCTTTATAAAAGTATCAAAATTGCTACTACAAAGTATCAATGAAAATAATTTTATGACTGGGGGTCACCACCTATGAGGAACTGTATCAAAGGGTCGCAGCACAAATAGGGTTGAGAACCACTAATATCTATAATGTGTAGTGTGTGTGTGTGTGTGTGTGTGTATTTAACTAGCAATGGCAGCAAGCTTCCCAGGCTGAACCGAATTGTGCCCCCTCCTTAGTTTATATTACATTATTCTGGAGTATGGAAGATCCCCAGTGCAATGTGACTAGTGTCACGATAAGAAAACAGTGAGGTTCAGAGTGGCATCAGCACTCATGGAACAGCAAGAAGCCATGAAGGCCTCCCTGGGCGGGCATCAGAGGGAGTGGAAGTGGCCTTAGGTCCCTGGATATCAAGAGTCTAGGATCCTAAGAGAACAGATGGGTGAAAAGGCACTTGAGTCCAGGCAGCCCCGAGACAATAGCCCACCACCAAGGGAGTGGCGGAGCCTGCGGTGGCTGGAATATGCACCCCATAGCCACCAGCCTCTAGATGGGCCTCTTGTGTATTTCTCTACCAGTGAGCAGGTGAGCCGGCCACTCAGAGACGACGTGCCTACTTCATAAACAGCAGCTGCTTCTTCCTCATCTTCCACGTCACAAGCTGACCGTGGTCCCAATGTGTCTGAGTTAGGTTTACTGTTGCTGTGATGAAACACCATGACCAAAAGTGACTTGGGCGTTTCTTTGGCTTACACTTCCATATCACTGTTCATTTGAAGGAAGTCAGGACAGGAGTTCAAACAGGGCAGAAGCCTGGAGGCAGGAGCTGATGCAGAGGCCATGGATATGTGCTGCTTACCGATGTGCTCCTCATGGCTTGCTCAGCCTGCTTTCTTATAGGACCCAGGACAAACAGCCCAGGGATGGCATCACCCACAATGAGGACCCTCTCCCACCAATCTCTAATTAAGAAAAATGCCCTACAACTGGATCTTATGAAGGCATTTCCTCTATTGAAGTTTTCTCCTTTCTCTAGTTTATGTCACATTGACCTAAAACTAGCCAGGACACAAGGTTTTCTCTTCTTTTGTCTGCTTAGCCATCCTCTCCACCAAAAATACCATCAGGAATTGTGCCCAGAATCAGTTCCCTGCCTCCTGTGTGTAAGAACGCAGCGCCATTTAACAGGAGGCCAGAGCTTTATTTTCATTCCTTGGTGCAGAAACACAGAAACCCTGCACCTTTTACCCCAGTTTTAAATAAGTTCTGCCACGCAGCATCTTTACTTTTGATAAGCCATCCCTGTTGTAAATCTAGAAGCTGGCACAAAACATATCAGGGAACAGGGATCTAGCCTTCCCTCTTTAATGATGAACTCACACCGATTTTGCAAGTTGAGTGAAAGAATTGATGCAAGGAAAAACAAGCTCCCTGGCTAAGTTCTACCTGTTTGGAAAGGACCTTAAAGGTTCATACGCCGTTTCTTCCTCATCCTGGTGGGATATGGAAACTCACAGCATCCCATGGAGTCCCACAAGGAATCCAGTATCCAGTGATACATGAGATAAAGGGGGTTGAGGATAGCGGCCAATGAGTTTCTGCAGTCCAAACTAACAGGATCACAAAGCAAACTTCAGCCTTCGGAGTCTGAAGAATGGTGACTTTCAAATTTGTCCTGTTTGTCCTGTATCAACTGGATACTCATCCCGCTTCCCCCCAGGGGCCCAGGGTCTAAGAGCCCCCTGAAGCTGCCCAGCAAAAGCTAATGACATTTCTCACACAGACCACTGAAGGTCTATAGACATGCATGTCACAGGGGGAATATACACTCAAGAAGCCACAAAGAAATAAGACCCCCAGTTCCAAACAAAGATGGGCAGTGTTGGCCTCCAGGGCCAAGGTACAGCCTGGTGTGGCAGGGCTACTCCTTTTCTGAAGTGTGCCTGTTCTCAAGTGTTCCTGAGCTGGAGTGAGAACACAGCTGAGCTGCGTCAGGCCCTGGGGACCTGAAGCAGAAGCAAAGCCTGGACCCGATGGAAGTCACCACTTGGCTGTCCCCATGCTGTGTCGGGTGGCTTGCCAGGCTGTGCTAGCCTCTCCGTGCCTCCACAGTTTGCTTAGTGGATGGCTGTGATTAAACACAAATGTCAGCCAGAGCCGAACTGGAAACTCCGAATTGCCAAAGCAGGCTGCCCCTGACACTGACAAAATCAGCTGGCCTGCTGCCGGCTCCCTCTGGTAGCATCCGCTCAGGAGCTTTATAGCAGACTCAGGTGAAATTCCCTCAGGTGAAGGCAGAAGCAGGCGGAGGCTCAGTGAGGGCTTGGGATCTCACACTTATGCCTGGTCATCTCCGATCACTTGTGGTCTGCCCTAGAGACCAGAGTGTCCCTCCATCTGTTGACTTCAGTCTGATGGTCACCCCGAGTCAATGCCGGATTCCCACAGGCCGTCCTGAGTGAGGTTTCTTCTCCCTATGCAGGACCATCAACTTACTCAATCGCCATTGCCCTGGGTGCCCACTGCCTGCCTCCCTCCTCTCCACTCTCCCAGTCTAAGAGTAAAAAAACAAACAAACAAACAAAAACTTCTGGTCAAGAGAACAGACTCTCTGGCCAACATTTAGCTGGGCCAAGACAACATCTTGGTCCAGAGAGAGGCTCTAGGAAAGTGGGCTCTCCCCTTAAACCACATGAAAGATGGGAGGATTAATTAGTCCTTTAATGAGGTATGTGCTTTCCCTTCCCAGAATTCCTTCCTCTAGCACAGTAGCTCCACAGCCATGCAGCTTTGTGGGTCCGACTGATTTTCTGATTTATTCTCTTTTTCTAAACATTCTTTCCTTAATGCTTCAGGCAATGCATGCTCTCCCCCACCCCAACATTTTGGGCTTCCTGACTCTTTTCTAAAGCTTCCTTCCCACCCCTTGTGTCTGACCTCCAAGGCAGCATAAGCAGCGTGGCTTATTCTCCTTCTTCCTTTCATCCTCCCCCAGGCAGCTGCTGAAGCTACCACTTGCCTGTCCTGGAGTTCGTCCTTTAAACGCTAATAAAATTGTCCTTAAGCTTCTGGTTGAGTCCATCCTTAAATTGCTTTATTAATGAGACTAAGAACCCCCCAAGAGGGGGCCCCAACTTCCCCACCCCACACCCTGTGTAACATCAGCAGCTCTGCACAGTGCTAAAACTGAGACCAGGCTACAGTTAGAAAATAGAGAGACAGATTCAAACTGAAACTCTGAGTCCAACCCGTCGAGAAGAAGGTCTGGAGGATGCATGGGAGAACCATCGGTTAGCTTGGCACCAACAGACCTCACCAAAGCCTCCTGACTGAGCTTCCTAATGGCTTCAGCCTCTACTGAACTTCCCCAGCAGGGTGCCTGCAAAAAAGTGTGTGCAGCTGAGGCCGGGGATGTCCATCTATCTGTGTCTTCTTATCACTTCTTCCAACACACCATAAAGACTAAGTGCGTGTGTCGGCAGAATTAAACCAGCTGATACAGTTAGATCCATAGAAAGAACTGAAGGCTCCCAGGGTACAAACACAGATCCTTTTAACTCACAGCCTTTGTGTCACCAGCCCCTCATTCCCACCCACCCTGGCCCCTCCCCTTCATTTTACTGTTTCACCTCTTTAGACACACACATTTATTTATGCGGTGATAAGATAGGGTGGCCAGGCCTTCTAGGGGAAACTGCACACACACACACACACACACACACACACACACACACACACACACACACATATTATTTGCAAAGGCTGAAAAAGCAGGTGTTCATAGGCTTATCTGAATATTTTGAGTAAATCCCTGTTTTGAAATGTAAATGATTCTGCAGCCTGACTAGTGGGAGATAAAGCAGAGAACAATGAGTTAATCCCCATTTTATGCAGTTCATTATCAGGAGGCTGTGCCAGGCCAGGCACCTCTTCCAGCATAATGGAGGTCACGCACAGGTAGATAACTCCTGCCCCATAAATCACATTTATTGTGTAGATTATATTGGACATAAGCAGATCAGGGTATAAATGTTTTATAGATGCTTACAGATGCACTATAGAAAGATGATTGTTTTAAATATTTATTTGATAGGAAACATTTCAGTGCTTTATAAACTCGTTTTGCTGTCATTTCTGCAAAAAGGCAGAATTCTTTTTTTTTTTTCTTCCTGGGGTGAAACAGAATGCATTCATTTTTGAGAAACATGATTTAATCTTTTAGAGCATGCACTGGTGGGGGGGGCTGCAGAATCTCTTTGATTTTTGTTTTTCTTTTAACTATTTGCAAAGAAAAAATACTAAGATATAATCATCTGCTTAGCATCTCTCTCTCTCTCTGTGTTTTCTTTTCTGATGATATTCTCAAACAAACAAACAAACAACAGCCAAGGAATAGCATCCCAACAGGAGAAGGAGAAAGTGTTGCATGGAAAACCTTGACCAGGAAAGGCATTCCTGTGGCCAGTGCCACACAGACACACGTATACACACACACACATGCATGCACACACACACATGTACACACACACACATGTACACACACATGTTTTATACAAGCAGTGGGTCTCAGGACTTCTCCAATTCTCAAATCTTTCATTTTGTCCTAAGATCCATTAAAGCCAAAGGAGGAAAAACAATTGACAACTGGTATTCTCATTCTGTCCCTTTATGTCCACCCAGACTCCACTTTTCTGGGTCTACGGTTACTTTCTTCTGCTCTGTCTTGGTACTGCCAGTTCCTTGGTCCCATCTTCATTGCCCCAGCCGATGAGCACCTCTGCTCCTGGCTGTGTGCCTGGCTCTCTGCATCTGTGCCTCTCTGGGCACCAAGTCTCCCTTCCTAGTGCAGAGCTGACAGTCTCCCTGAGTTCCAGTGCCGTCCTGGGATGGATGAGACGGTCTCTGGAACTCCAACATCTTTGGCTCCATACCTTGTCTCTTGCATGACCCTCTGGCATGAAGACAGAGAATTACCTTGAAAGGAGACACATACCTGCTTTGTGGGTTTCTGAAGTGGACACTGAAGGGCAAGTGACCATTCAGCAGAATCCAAATGTCCTCCTAAGTCCCTAATGGCCCCTCAGGCAGCAGCCCTCTGCCTAGCACTCTGCCTTGTTTGTCCTACATCGGGGCTGGGCAGGAGGAGATAAGAGCTGATTCATGTCACTAGAATATCAACCATGAAGCACATGTTTACATAAGGTATTACTGAGGGCCCGTGAGTCTCTTGAACACTACTGAAGAGGTATGTCAATTTGTTTATTTCAATATTTGATTCTATTTTTAATCAGGAATGAGTTGGTTGCTTAAAGATGCCACTAAGGAATTGAGGAAATACGAAAGCCCATATTTAATTTACTACCCTAGTGGTCGCATTAAAATCAGGACAAGGTCTAAAGGCTGTGTGCTTCAGACCATCACAGGGAGGTGTCAACAGGGTCACAGAGTCCTAGCACCCTTTCCTTCAGAGCTGGAGGGGGAAAAGGGTACCTGCAGATAAGCATCAAGGTCGCAGTCAGCAGGAGAAAATAAATGATGACATTGGGATTCATTTTCCAAGATGGATGTTGTCTGTGTGCAAAGCCAGCTCGATTATTGGGACTAAATGGAGTTGTTATTTCTGGGGAACACTGGCCAATTCTTGGGCTGTATTGATCACATTGATGGATTAGGTAATTTCATTGTAAATGGCTCTACTTTTTTTTTCTTTTTTTCAGGAGACCTCAAGGGTTCTGAGTGCCTAGGTGGCTGTTTACAAAAGGGACTTCCTAGCAGCAGAGGTCATTGGGCCAATTCTGTTCCCTTAGATGTGACCGTGGCAGAGATTCAGCCTGGCCTCTAGAGCAAGTCAACAGAAACTAATAATTATTGAGTACCTGCTATGCGCTGGGGGTGACACTGGGAACTTCCACAGTAGGATTTATCACAACGCCAAACTAACCCAAGCCTTGCCATCTTCCTGGAAATGGCCTTTTTCAGGAACCTTACGGAGAACACTCTATTCCTTTCCATTTGGTTAAGTAGAACTCCTCCTCTGCCCAAATTGTTTCAGGTCTTACAAAGGCAGGATCCACTGCGTCCTGGCTTCAGGTTAAATCTGCAACTGTTCTGTGGACTTGACAGTGACCCACAATGGAGCCATTCTCACCAAAGCCAAAAGAATGAACCAGTAACCAGTGAGCCTGCACCATTACATGGTGTTTCCAAATGGCCCTTCAACGTGCTCAATCAGGTGTGGCTGGTTCCATTGCTTTCTCATCTTTAACATATACATAAAAGACGTATAACTGGACAAGCTTGACAGTCACAGAGAGTGAACAGATGGTTTTAGGTTTCGTGCCGTAGAAAGATTATTAAGAGAAAAGTGATAGCCATTGGCGAGAGGGTCTGAGAATTTCCTCTCTGGAGAGTATGGGGATTTCAGTGTTAGAAGTGTTGTTAAGTTACTGACGCCTCAGCCAGTGCTCCAGCAGAGAAAGCAGTCCTGTGGGTAGAGCTATACACGCTAAAGAAATCTCTCGTGCCCCAGTCCCAGCGGCTGTCCAGTCCTGGCGCCCATCCTGTGTCTCACCATGTAGAGCATTGCTGTAGCTTACACCTGGATTATGATTCCAGCCCATGTTTGCAGATCATGGGAGGGTGATAGGACCAAGAAAGGCAGGATTGGTCCAAATCTCCAGTTTTACATCCCAGAGAGAAGGAAGCAAGACCCTGCAACCCAGCGTGGAGCTAAGAATCCCCCAAGTTTCCCCCTGCACTCTTCCTCTCATCCAAGACCACTGCCACATGGCAGCATGGTGCCCTCTCTATTTTAACATGTCACAGTGCCCACTGAGTGCTTCTCCCCTACATGGCCTCCTGTGAGCACCCACTCTTTTTCCCCAGCACCACCATGATCACCACTTCCTGAGGACATTGCTCCTGTCTCTGGCACACCTTTGTGATACCAAACAGTTCTCTTTCGGGGTGGCTCTCAAAGCATCATGCCCATTGCACTGTGGGGAATTCATAGCTGGGATGGGCTTGACTAAACTAAGGGAATCCCTGACATCCCGGATGACAGCATCATCTCCTCCTACTCCCATCTATGATGGTGTTTCTAGAAGGCATTAGTATGCAAAGCCACAGATTGAGTTAAGGCATTCTCAGGCCTTGAGTCTCAGACTAGCCTACACCACTGGCTTTGCTGGGTCTCCACCTCTCAGACAGCTGATAGCCTTGGTAATCCTATGAGCAATGCCCATAATCCCCTAGACACTGCTGAATGCATGCTGTTAGCTGTGTCTCTGAGGCCCTGATGAGAGCCAGAGACTGCCCCCTACCCACTCGACAGCATCCACTTCCTAGAGTTGGTTTAGGTTTCCCTAGCCTGACTATAAAAAACATCAGAACCCATTTTCATCTTCTGCAGGCTCAGCTTTCAAAGCCAAGCCAAGCAAGGATATTTCCTGAATGGTTTTACAACTTAAACCCACAGCAGTGAAATCAATCATCAGAAAGAGTGTCTAGCCACACAGTAGGACTGCAGAAGGCATGCTCCAAGAACATGTGACCAAAGACCTCTTACCTGTCTCCAGGACTCTGTGTGTGTGTGTGTGTGTGCGCACGCGTGCACGCACGCGCACGTGTGTGTGTCACAGGCATGTGTTGCATATGCATAGTGTATGACATAAATGTCTGAGTGTGGGCATGTGGAGGCCAGAGGTTGACTTTAGATTCTTTCTTCTATGTCTTTCTGCCTTACCTTTTGTGACAGGGTCTCTCATCTAACCTAGAACCTTTTCTGCCTAATTGGCTGGTGGGAGCACCCCAGGGATGTGTCTGTCTCCACCCTGCCAGTAGTTACATTGCAGGTATACAACTCTGTGCCAGGTTACTGGGGTGCTGAACATGGGTCCTCATTCAGGGCAAATGTTTTACCTCTGGGGTCACCTCTCCAACCCCTCTAGCACCCACAGTGACCTTGTCTGGTAGGATGAGGCCCTAAAACTCTGCTGCAGGGATCCTCTGTGTGGCTTTCAAGGCCACTTTGAAAAGGGAATGCAGACATCTTAATTTCTCCCCATGAGTCATTAAGCAAAGGCAGTTGGATGTCTGCTCTCAGTGAGCTGTGGGGGAAGGGAGGTAGCCTACTGTGAATAGGGTTAACCCTTCCAAGGCTGTGTAGGTCCACTCTGTGCCGTCTCACGCCCACAAAACCCAGGCTTCCTGCCTGGATGTATCATGTGGTGTGCCACCTCCGAGTCACCACGGAGGCTTGGCCCTGCTTCCAGCATGATAGGTCTGCAGGTAGCAAAGCAGAGAAAGAAAAAAGGAGGAAGAAAGGAGACCCCCAAACGGGCTCCACTTACCCCTACAGAAAGAGCAATAACTTGTGCCTCCAAAAGTTGGGGTGAGGTTTAAAAGATGTGTGAACCATGCTGTAGGCCTTACTAGGTCCCAGCTCTTTCCCCATGGCTTTCTGAGCCTCGGTTTCTTCTCTGTCACCCAACTCACACCAATGACGTACATGGTTCTGTATCGACACATCATCATTGGGTGGGCCACAATTTTCTCTGCCCATTGATGCCAGCTTTCTGAGGGTGAGGCCTGTGCTGCCCCTCCCTTACTCATCCTGAGGCTGACCTTACGCCCCCTAGCTCTGGGTCCCAAGACCATTCCAGGCACCACTAATTCCTAGCTGTCCAAAGCCATAAAAGAGAAAGCCTCCAACTGACTACGAATCCAGTTTCCTACTGAAGAAGCAACAGGTGAGGAAGAGTATGTGTCCTGCAGTCTCACTGGGAAGCATAGATGCCTGCAATGTGGTGGTCTGTGCCCTTCTGACTAGACAGCTGAGGTGCCCCTCTGGCCCAGCTCCTCCCTCTGCCTGGGTGGAGCCTCTGGGTAAGAGTAGCCAGGAGGTGGCCAGAGGTCGTGCTCAGCACTGTCTGCAGCAGGTGCTGGGATCCTCTTCTTGCTTAGAGGATGTACCCCCTCGTGCTTCCTAAATGTTTAACACTACAGACATGTATGCACTGCTCACTAAGTTGTCCATTGTAAGCAAGCAGACAGACCCCAGGCTAGACATACTGCCTGGCTGGAACAGGAAGGTACCCTGGGACGGTCTCTGGCCTGAAGATTTTGCTATGCATTGCCAGGTGTATCGAGGATATTCAAATGCTTGTGGATGAAGAAGGTGCAACCTGCATCTCAGGTGTGCCCCGAAAGGCCTACCTCACAGTGGAGTTGACGCATATTAAACCCTAGACCATTTTATTGGAAACAAATCACGTACACACGAGAGTACAGATATCCTTTGATACCTAAGCTGTGCTCTGAAAAGGGAAGGATCATCATTCCTATTAAAGGTCAGCTTTGCTGGAACATTCCTGAGCTGTCTAGGGAGAGGCCACAATACTAATCCCACTGCCCCTGGCCAGGAGAGGATGGGATGCCTAGAACTGAACTTCTCTTACATCTCCCAAAGTCTTTTCCTCCTTGGAAGTGACTCACTGGACCAAGGAGTCTCTCTGCATTTGGCCTTTCTCACAGAACCTCTGACCCTTCCACCAGCTGATGTCTGGTGAGCACAATGTGCCCACTCACCAGAGGGCGGCTCTCCGGCAGAGTATTTCAGTAGCTCCTTCTCACCCAGCTCCTCCCTCTGTCCCAGATTAGAGGATCACTTCAGACACACATGTCGCCGCTGGTTCAGGACATGATCCTGCAAATCTATCCCGTTGGCCTTCGAGAACACAGGGAGCAGGATGTCCACTCCCACCGTTCCCATCATCTACCTCAAGGAAGACCTGAAACCCCAAGACTCACTGTGCCTCCTCCACAAGGAGCCCCTTGTGGCAGCTGATGTATCCACACTGGACACCAGACGAACCTGATCAAGCTCTGCTGGCTACACCCTATCCTTCATCTGTTTCCCAACATGCTCTGGCCCCCAAGGTTGCGTCTTCACACCCATCTTGTTTTTTGACAAACCCCAAGTCATGGGAATTACGTTTATTATCCTGTTCTCTGGTTGACCTGTCTTTGTTATAGGAGTCCTAGCTGGGAACACGGTTATGGGTGAGTTAAAGAGGCTACCTTCTCTGCCATGTACTTGCTTCACAAGAATATCTGAAAAGGAGTTTTCATAGCCAAGCCCTAGGCCTTTAAGTTTTAACTCCATTTATGCCTCCAAATCAGATACAACCACAGGCTCATACCCCCTCAACTCTTAATTTCTCGCTTTGGGCTCTGGTCCTGTTTGTCCTACACAGAGTCCATGACTACATCAGCTTATTTTAAACACTAAACCTTTACCAAAAGACAAAAATGTTTAGGGGTCAGATGACCTATTTTCCCCACAGCATGAAAGGCTCCTTCGGGCCTCCGGTAGACATAGCCTACCAGCTTTGATAAGCACATTCTAAGTTATAATTATGTTATAGCCATCAATAGGAGAATGACGTATGGATTTTCTCCTGAAGACCTGACAAACAGAGAGCAGATCTCCTTCTCTCTCTGCACACTTCCCCACAAGCCCCAGTAGGGAAGCAGGAGATGGAGCCTTCAGCACCAAACATGTGAAAATCAAGACAGTTAAAAGTTTTGGGCAAAAAAATCACATGGCCCGTTTCCCACCAGAGTGGTGAGGAACTGAGTTTGGGCACCTTGCATCTGCTCACAAGATGTTCCATCTCCACCACCATCCGCTGGCAAGGTGGTCCATCTTCACCATCATCCGCTGGCAAGGTGGTCCATCTTCACCACCATCCGCTGGCAAGGTGGTCCATCTTCACCATCATCCACTGGCAAGGTGGTCCATCTTCACAGTCACCTGCTCGACCAATTTGGAATTACCCAGGGACTTTGCAGAGATGTTTCCACAGAGAGTTATCTGAAATGGGAAGACCCACCTTGAGTATGGACAGTGCTGTCTCACGTGCTGGCTTTCCGGCTGGTGAAAAGGAAGGAGGGAGACAGTGGGCTGAGGACGAGAATACATCTCTTATGTGTCCTACCTGCAGGAGGAATGCTCCTGCCACCCCAGCCTCCCACCACCACCTTCCATGCGTCAGACTAGAGCCTGCCTCCCGTCAGCTGCTTCTGTCAGGTCACCACAAGAACACCAAGTGAAACAGCTCCTGTTACTTACCCCATTTTCCTCAGTTAGAAATGAAAGTTTCTTTTCTGCTTTGCCTTCATCTGCCTCGGCAGTCTGCTCCCAGGCCACATCCCCCATGGAAGGCAAAGCCATGTGTGCCCATCACATCCAGGGAAAGGTCATTTTGCTCCCACTATGTGGCCTAGATAGCCACAGATATGCAGAGCTGGGATTTGGCCCAAGATATTGTCATTCCCCAACTACTTATGTTCTGGATCTCTAACTTTTACTGAATGAAACGTTTTTATTTCATTTGGGTCTGTTTTCTAAATTTCCCTTCTAATCTAAGAATCTCTTCAAGTCCTGAAGATAAACAGAAATAGTGTGTGTGTGTGTGTGTGTGTGTGTGCGCGTGCTCAGTGCATTCACATAAATGAAGATTTGTATGTGTGCCTGTGTGTATGTGTGCATGCTCAGTGCATTCACAAGAGTGTGCAGATTTGTGTATGTAACTGTGTGTGCATACATGTGTGTGCACACCTGTGTGTATACATGTGCAGGCCAGAAGAGGACACTGTATCTTCCTCTACCTTGGTTCACTTTATTGTTTTGAGTCTTGGTCTCTTACTGAACCAGAGACCGGCCATTTTGGCTAGGTTGTCCGGCCTGTTCCTGCCAAGGCTGAGATTACAGGAATGCGCAGCCACACCCAATGTTAACATGGATGGTGGGATCCAAAGTCAGGCACTATTCCTCATTAGGTCACCTCTACAACCCATTGTCTAGGATTTTAACCTCAGGTCTCACCCCTTTCCACTTGAGAAACTTTTACACGGCCTCTGGTTTGTACGCCTATGACACTGGAGTACAACACAAACAGTCGCTTGTAATAAATCATAAAGATGTTAATGTCAAAATTGTTTGGGGGCATGCACACAGTTTTAATCACTTACTAAAGACAAGGGTAACTCTGCAGGCAGCGATGTAAATGCGCTTTTCAGTTTTGCATGAAGAATACTATTGACTGCATATTTGAAGCTGCAGGACCCTAACTCAACGTTTTTTCGGAATTGATCCATATTTTGATCTCCCAATCCTCAGTGCCTAGAACATTGTTTGACATAATAAGCATGGAGTTCAGAGCAGCAGAGGTGTGTTCAAGATCATTTCAGAAATTACTGGAAATTCTTTCCTAATCCCAAGCCGAAATTCACTTAATGGATTTTTTTAAATGAAACTCACAGCAACAATTTAAACGAAAACTTAGATCCAGCGTTTTAACACAGTGCAATCCTACAGTCCACAGACACACACTTTCATACTTATCTCCTGAGGAGTGATGGCAGAAAACACTAAATGTTGTTTCTGTAATTAAAGCCGTGAGCTTCGGTGAGGGCAGAAAATGTTGCATGTAGTAAAAACACAGCCGCTAATGACACACATGGGGGCAGACCCAAGCTGAGGCATTTCAGGCATCACCTTCGCCTGATGGATGGCATCGAGACATTTCATTGTGTGGCATGTGTGTTGGGTTCAAAATCCCAGTGGCACTGAAGCCACACCATGCCGCCTCTGAGCCCTGCAAAGGCATTGCCTTGCCTTCTCTCTTCGTTGAAGATGAATGTGTGTTTATTGTGGTGTGTGTGTGTGTGTGTGTGTGTGTGTGTGTGTTGCCTGCCCGTCGGTATGTACACCACATTCTTCATATAATTCATGTCATCCAAATGTCTTTTTCACCCTTTAAATTCCACGAATTTTTGTGCACGCAAAGGTGTTTGCTGTTCCTGTTTTAATGTGTGCATTGCCTTGCACCTTTGCAGAGGGTCAAGGCTGGGGGATTTGAACAGAAAGGGGTTGGGATTTTTCCCACTGAGGCTTTGTGAGTCATCCTTGAGAGAGGCTTAGACAGCAGCCTGAATCACATGTGAAACAGTTTATTATTGCTGGTATCCTGCCTGGGCACAGAGGGGATGTTGCCAATCTTCCTGAGCTTTGGTGGTCGGCTACAGAGTTGTCTCCTGGGGCTGCTAACTGATCAGAAAGGGTGGGTACCAAGATCTGTGTGCTGCTGGCTAGGAAGATTGCCTAGGACCTTAGCTTTGTGCACTCTTATAAATCTGCATGTTTCTCCAAATTGTACAAAGAAATAGATGGCGAGAACTACACTGTGGTTATTTACACTTAAAATCTCACAAGAAATAAGACTAAAATGTCAGCAACACCCAGCAGAAAGGCCGGCAAAGTGGGTTAATATTTATCATCTTTGTTTGTACGTCCTCCGCTTATCAGGAAAGGTCATCCAATGTAACAGGTGATTTGTCAGCCCTGGTCCCTCTGAACCAATGGGGAAGAGCTTAGCTGGTGATACCTACCCTAACTGTGTACTCACCGTAGTTCTGGCCGAGAACGCTGCAAATAAGACTCTGATTGAGTCCAGTGCATCACACACATGCTGATAACAGATAAAATGTGGATGTTGTGTGTGTCAACGACAGCAGCACTGAACGTTAGGACATGCAAATGACGAGTTTGTCTTTTGATTTGGGGTAAGACAGCTCTGAATCTAATTCCATATGAATATTCCTCCAAATACCAAATAATGGGTTTGGAGTGATGGCTCAGCAGTTAAGAGTACTTGATTCTCTTCCAGGGGCCAGGAGTTGGAGTTCAGTTCTCAGAACCCACATGGCAGCTTACGACTGCACACACACACACACACACACACACACACACACACACGCACGCGCGCACATGCACGCACACGCGCCAACTTTGAGGGTTTCTTTCTTCCTTCCTTCCTTCCTTTATTTCTTTTCTTTTCTTTTGGCTTTTTGAGACAGGGTTTCTCTGTAGCTTTGGAGCCTGTCCTGGAAGTAGCTCTTGTAGACCAGGCTGGCCTCGAACTCACAGAGATCCACCTGCCTCTGCCTCCTGAGTGCTGGGATTAAAGGCTTTCGCCACAGAGGGTTTCTAACTGCTTTTGTGTAGCACAAATCCTAATTGGTCTTAATAAAAACCTGGAGTCAGATATTAGAGGATGAAAGCTGAAAGATCAGAGAAGCAAGCGGCCAGCCACTAGTTCTTCTTTCCCCTACAACTTCCTCGGAACAGAGGGGCCAAGATTCTGTCTCTAGGAAACCTCAGACTGAATCCTGAGCTCCCGTCTCCTCCCACCCAGCCATATCACTTCTCTTCTCCACCTCCCGAGTGCTGGGATTAAAGGTGTGTGCCACCACTGCCTGGCTTCTATGGCTAACTAGTGTGGCTAGCTCCACACTCTCATCTTCAGGCATGCTTTATTTGTTAAAGCACAAACAAAATATCATCACACTTTGGTTTCCTTGAGTTCCTAGGACATTCACACAGATATACACATATTTACATAAATAAATAAATCCTTAAAAGTATTTTTAATCTGTGTATTGCTTAGGTTTTGAACCCATAGTGTATTCCTCCTTGATACTGAATAAAAGGAGCCGCTGAGTCAGCCAGTGAACTGAGAAAAGAGATACAATACATTGTATTTTTCCCCAGACTCAATCAAAGCTGACCCTATAAATTGTATTTATTCTAGGTTAGCTGAAAAACTTTCCTTTCTCAGATCATGGATAAGAGCACTGGTTAGGGCACTCCCTGCTTGGGCATATGATAAAGCAAACACAAAAATACATCTACTGTCTTAGTTAGGGTTTCTATTGCTGTGAAGAGACACCATGACCACAGCAACTCCTATAAAAGAAAACATTTAATTGTGGCTGGTTGACAGTTTAGAGGTTTAGTCCATTATCATCATGGTGTAACATGGTGACACACAGGCAGACATGGTGCTGGAGAGGGAGCTGAGAGTTCTATATTTGGATCTGCAGGCAGCAGGAAGGGATTGTGAGCCACTGGGCAGGTTTCTGAGACCTCAAATCCTACCCTGCTAGGCCACACCTTATAATAGTGCCACTCCCTGTGAATCAGTGGGGGCTGTTTTCTTTCAAACCATCACATCATGACATGAGACCATCACTTAGCTGTCTATTGCCATGATAAAGCACTGTAACCAGGAGAGTTTATTTTGGTTTGTGATTCCAGAGGAAAAAGAGTCTGTCATGGCAGGGAGCAAGGCATGGTGGCAGGAACAGGACGTTAAAAGTGTGCATCTTTAACCACAAATGTGAAGCAGAGAGTGAGCTGGAAGTGGAATAGGGCTATACATGCTCAAAGCTCACCCGCAGTGACATACTTTTTCCAGTGAGGTCACACCGTCTAAGGGTTCCTTAACCTCCAATTGGGGACCATGAGTATATGAGGAACATTCTCATTCAAAACTCTATAATGAGTCTAGCTAGAATCACAACTAACATCAGGAGTCTCCAAGAGCAGAGACTAACTCCATTCAAAACTATATACTAGGATTAAATCATCTCCACAGCTGTCTTCAGTCTGCGAGAGCCCCATCTAAAGTATCACAGAGTTTCATCTGGATGAGACTTGTAACAGATGGAGGAGAGAAAGAGAAAGAGAAAGGCTCAGAAAGAGTTTTCTCCACAAAAACAAAGTGTGCTCTACAAGAGGAGACATGTGACGTTCAGCTACTTGGTTACTTGGAGGCCACGATAAAACACCCCGACGAGAGCAACTTGAGGGAGAAAGGATCCGTTTGACTCACAGAGCCAGGCGAAAGTCTCTCATGGAAGTGAAGAAGGATGCTAAAAAAGAAATCCCACACTAGCTCAGAACTGAGTATAATAAAAGGTTATTTATTTAGGGGTAGACTCACAGATCACAATCCTCTGCTCGAACAGGGAACAGCAACCAAATCCAGCAGCCGGGAAAGAGGCTGGTGTGTGCTTTATATCAGCATATATAGTATAAGAGGCCACGCCCCAGTGGGTGGGTAACTTAAAGGCTACTGGTGGTAGGAATTCCTGCAGCATTGAAGGTCAAGTCCAGGCAGCAGGAACTTAAAGCAACTGGTCATATTATATCCACAATCAAGAGTAGAAAGTCATGAGTTATATGCATGTATGTTTGTATGTAGGCATGCTAGTGCTAACTTGCTCTTTCTCCCTTTCATTCATAGAAGGACAGAATTTCCCACCTCAATGAAGTCACCTAAGGAAATTGCTTAAAGGTATACTCCCAGGAACACCACATATAGAGAACTTCTCATTGAGAAGTTCCCAGATGATTCTAAGCTGCTCCAAGTCCTACATTTTGTGAGCTCTTTGGGGGTGGTGGGTATGAACTTCTATCATGACATCTATTTGAGGTTTAAGGGGGGGGTCTTTTAGATTTTTTGGCTTTATTTTGTAGGGTTTTGTTTCTTTGTTCATTTGTTGCTTTAGAAAGACGCTTTGGGAAATGCTCTGTTCCCTCATTGCCCCCATAGACTGTTGTCTGCAGGCTTTCCCACCCCAACACCTGTTCTCCAGATCAGTCACGCTCTCTATAATGGTTGAAGGTTAACTGGGACTCTCCTTGTCCCTCCAGCTTTGCTACTGAGCCTGGAGAAGGCGCTGCTGACCCAGGTGGAGGACGGAGCTGGAGGGGAAAAGAAGACCCCGTAGGTCCAGCGTTTCAGAATGTCTGCCATCATCCCCTCTGTCACAGTGTTACTTTCATGACAATCACAGCTCGTAGACACTTTCTGCATCATCTGTCATCTCCACCATGCTGCTCTTTACGGGCGCTCTCCTCTTTCTCCCCAGGCAGCACGACACCGGAGGTGTCACTGGCTTTGGAGTGTTGATCTTTCTGAGCTCATGTTGCTCCTTGTTGAAGTCAGCTTTGGCAAGAAGTATGTGCCCCGTATGCAGTATTCTGGAATCCTGGTTTCTCCTGCACACAGAGTTTATAAAGGGTGGATTTTCTGAAACACATGTGCCAAGTGCCCCACCTGCTTCCCCTCCAGATGCCAGAACCCTACTGCCAGCTCGTCCTATCCTCCCTTGAACTCCACCCAAACACCCACCCTCACAGCCATTCAGACAACAGTGAAACTTCAGTCTGTCCCAGCCCCTAGGTGTGGCTGCACCTCCTGACACTTCATCTCAGCCCCGTGTGCTCTGGAACTCCTGATGGGGCTGGGGTAATAGGACAAAGAGAGAGCTTGGAGAACCCTTCCAGCAACACCCCCAGTCCCGATAAGTAGATGCCCAAACAACATGAGAGAACTGCTTTTCTATGTAAGCAGTTCCTTAGGAACTTCCATCCCTGATTCGTTTACTTTGGAATAAATTATATTGTGTATTCTTTGGGTTAATAGCAGGCTGTTCTGAAATACATAGATAGTAAACTGGTTTCCATGGTGACATTGAACGTATCTACCATCTCACATGGTTACGTTTTCTCCCCATGAGTAACTAACATCTACTTATTTAATAAAATCCCCTAGTACAGTCTGGTTCACAGTCCTCCTGCTGTGTATGAGATCCCAGGCTTCCTCAGCCTGTGCATCCATTAGCCTAACCCTCCCCACGTCTTCTGCCTTTAGGAACCCCACTTCCCTTTCCTTTCTCTGTATCTGAGATAATTCTTCTTGTATCTCACATGCAAGTGAAATTGTGTGTGTTTGTCTTTCTGAGTCCGGCTTACTTCACTTCAGTTTCCAGAATACCCGTTCATGAGGTACATGACTCTCCTTTTCTCAGGAAAATGTTCTTCCAAAATGACAATTAGAGCATTTCTTTACCAGCCTGACTGACAGTCGACATGAAGCTTGCCTCCATGTCTGCACATTGTGGACAGAGCTGTGAGGAACTCTGGGACAGATACCTTCTTCATGAGATGGTGGTTTCATCTCTTTCTGGTGTCGACAGTGGAATTTCTGAGTCCTGTGTACCTTCTCTTGGAGCTCTGTGCTGCTCCCTACGATGGTGGCATCCCCCATCCACCTATCTACCAACCACTCACCAAGAGTTGTTTTGTTGTTGTTGTTTCTCTTGTTTTTATTTTGATCTCCATCTTGCCATTATTTGTTAACTCGATTTTTTTTTCTCTTTTATTATTTGTGTCCAAGTAACATACAATGTAAAAAATAGGTTTCCTCTGTGGTGTTTTCATAGTTGTTTTTGCTGATCTTTCTCCGTTCCCTTCTCTTTTGATAATTATTATCTTTCTAGGTGTGAAGTTGCCCTAAACACAAGCAGAACCTTTTAAATTCTAACTCTCGAGCTTGGTAACTCCCCTATCCTCTAAACACAGAATTCTCCATGGAAATTACAGGAGAACAGACAACACCCAGTCTACATCCAGGCAGTTTCAGTGTGGCGGACATCCTTAGCATTGCTGTCTGACTTGGCTCTAGCTGTGCCTCACTTGTCTCAAGGAACTATGTTGTTCTTGCCCAGCCCATGTTGTAATGAAGACAATGCTGTAGGGTACACAGCCACACTAGCTTGACAAGCCAATACTGACAAGCTTGGCCCAAACCAAGTACTCAGGACATTTATGGCCAGCTGACCTCCCAGCCCTCTGTGGGCTGAAGGGTACTGAGGGGGCTTGTTGTATTTGGAGAGCGTGTTGGAGTTCCTCTGTGGATAGAGAGGCTCCATGGTGAACAAAGATTGTCGTGACTTATAGAGAACGGCCAGTTAACATTTGGTAAAAGATCTCTGACCATTTTAATCTCTTTTTACAATATTCTTTGCCCACTTAACTTTTCTTTTCGTATTTTAACTTTTTTTCTTTTTATAGTCAATGAATTGACAATCTCTCTGTTCACGAGAGGATGGTTCCCAAAACTAGCAACACTCCCATATTGTGAAGATCACTGCACTTACTCCGGCACCTTCAAAATGAAATCACCTAGTAAAAACCACCGTGGCTTCCAAAAATACCCACGAATTAGAATCCCCCAGAGACCTAAGCTTGGAATACAACTGTCGTTTATATAATTCAAGATCCAGAACCAAAACAGAACTTCCACAAAAGGCCCCATGCAGACTTTGCATTTGAAGTTTTCGACAAGAGAGACCAATCAATGCAAAGATTTGGAGGTCCTCCAACCTCTAGCCTGAGCCTCCCTAGTGAGGGAGGAGGGGCCTAGCCCAGACTGCCTGGAGATGCTGAGGTGTTCAATTCCAGTCTCATAAATCGGCCAGGCTGTACCTTCTGCATCCCCATCTTCAGACACCCCCATCTCCCCACTAATGTCTTTTTGGCATGGGCCAGACAGAAACCACCTTCTGGGGGAAACACATTCCCTGAGTTCCTTTTCAGCTGGGAAGCTGGTTTTCATTCAGGCTCTTATACACTTAGCTTTCCAAAACCCTGGCAGTCACAGCCTTGCAGTCACATGACTGTGATATCAGACTGGAAATTGTACACCTCTCCAGCTCACCACAGCAAGGCATTTCTTTGGATTCCTTCCAGGACATGGCCAGAGAGAAACAGCACAGCAATCCTTTCCTTCACATCTGAGCATGGCAACTATAATTTTTTGTTTATTTGTTTTTCTTTGAGACAGGGTTTATTTGTGTAGCCCTGGCTGTCCTTGAACTCACTCTGTAGACCAGGCTGGCCTTGAATTCAGAGATCTACCTGCCTCTGCCTCCTGAGTACTGGGATTAAAGGTATGTTCCACCATAAGCTGACGATCATAATTTTTAACAGAAAGAATTTTATTTGCAGGAAGATGTGTCCATCATCCAAAGTCATTCCTGACACATGAAAAAGACCACTCCCAGAACATTGTAAGTCACAGAGTTAACAGCCCAGTTCTTTTGATCTATAACTTTTAATGTTAAGACCTTAGAACTTGTAATGGACCTCCCAGGATATATGGACACCCAGAACGCAGCACTACTTCTTAGTCTCTCTAGAAGAAAACCAGTCTTTGAAGACTGTCCTTGCTTAGACTTATCTTCTCTACAAACCTTGTCCCAGGAGGGTAAAAGCAATGTGTTTTACAAAAACATTATGGAAAACCTGACCCAAGCTACGTGGGAAAGAGAGTATGATCTGTCAGACAGCATGGATTCTGAACATACCATGACCCCTTTAGGAATTAAAAGTGTGGTGTACTCTCTTCTGAACACATAATGAGGTCTCAAAACTATACTTATCTGGCTGGGTTTGGTGGTGTTGGGCCTATGATCTCAGCATGTGGAAGGATGCAGGACAGTTTATAACTTCCAGGCTAGCCTGGACTACATAATGGAATCCTAACTTGATGAGAGAGAGGAGTGGAGTAAGGGAGAAGAGGAGGAGGGAGAAGGTAGAAAAAAAAAGTGGGGACAAAATTAAATATGGGGTCAAGGGAGGAAGTATGGAAAAAAGAAAGGCAGGGTAGATGGAGAGAGAAGGAAGGAAGAGGGAACAGAGGGGAAGGGACAGATTGAATGAGAGCGGCAAGGGAGGAAGAAAATCAAAAGAGACTACTATAGTGAACTAACGAAGCCCCTCAGACCCTTCGCTAGCTTTGTAAAAAAAAAACAAACTGCTGTTCCTTTGCTAGAATTCAAGGCTCAAAAACAGCTTTGTCAAAAATAAATAAATAAACATAAAACCAAAAAATTATCTAATACCAGCTACCAGCTGTCTGGATCAATGCTGCCAGACTGAACTTGGCCCAACTGCTAGCAGATGGCAAGCAAAGCTGTGACCGTCTGCGATCATAGTCCTCCACCCTGGCATCTGATTGCCACATGGTGCCGGCTGCCTGCACCCACAACAACCCTGCCCCGGTGTGCTCAGCAGCCTCTGCTGGACGCCCACGTGAGTGTGTCTCATTCCTAGTCCCCTTGCCTACATGGATACAGGGACACAAGGTGGCCCTGTTACAGAGACCTGTTTCCCACCCAAACTAAGCACATACGGTTGGAAGGCAGTCATCTTTGTCTGGGTCTCCCCACACAGGGAGCTGGGTCTAGCTAAGGAGCCTCCCAGGGGTCTACTGCCCTGCTTAGGGCTTGAATCACAGCCCACAGGGGTGGCTGGGGCGGGGGGAGGGGTGGTGGTGGTGGTATGAATCATACTGTGGGAGGAGACAGGCAAGAGTATCTTCTGGCTGGCTTTCCCTGAAGTTAGTACTGATACCCATACCACGGAATCTCTTTGGGGATGGCATGCATATGAGAAAAGCGATATTCTGATTGAGGGTCTCCACGCATTAAAGTTATATTAGCAATGGCAGTACCCACGTGTGTCTACTTCCATTTAATCAGATCCTCCATAGCACAGCTGACTTACAAGGGGGCAATAGCCACGTGGAACCATTGTCATATGAAGTTTTTCTGCCGACCCAGAACATTGTCAGCCATTTTAGATTTCTCTGTTGAGAGTTCTCTGTTTAGGTCTGTACTCCACTATTTTATTGGATTATTTGTTCTTTCAATGACAAAATTCCCGAGTTCTTTGTATATTTTGGAGATCAGACCTCTGTCTGATGTGGGGTTGGTGAAGATCTTTTCCCATTCTGTAGGCTGTCATTTTGTCTTGTTGACCATGTCCTCTGCTTTACAGAAGCTTTTCAGTTTCAGGAGGTCCCATCTATTAATTGTTTCTCTCAGTATCTGTGATACTAGGGTTATATTTAGGAAGTAGTTTCCTGTGCCAATGCATTCAAGTGTACTTCCCACTTTCCCTTCAATGGGGTTCAGTGTGACTGGCTTTATATTGAGGTCTTTGATCCATTTGGACTTGAGTTTTGTTCACGATGATAGATATGGATCTATTTTAATTATTCTACATGTTCATATCCAATTATGCCAGCACCATTTGTTAAATATGCTTTCTTTTTTCCATTTCATGTTTTTTGCTTCTTTGTCAAAAAATCAGGTGTTCGAGTGTGTGTGAATTAATATCCGGGTCTTCTATTTGGCTCCATTGGTCCTCCTGTCTGTTTTTATGCCAATATCAGGTTGTTTACAGTACTGTAGCTCTGTAGTAGAGTTTGAAGTCAGGGATTGTGATGCCTCCCGAAGTTTTATTATTATACAAGATTGTTTGGCTATCCTGGGTTTTTTTTGCTTTTCCATATTAAGTTGAGTACTGTTCTCTCGAGGTCTATAAAGGATTTTTTCTTGGATTTCTATGGCCATTGCATTGAATCAGTAGATTGCTTTTGGTAAGATTGGCATTTTTACTAGGTTGATTCTACCTACCCAAGAGCATGGGAGACCTTTCCACTTTCTAGTGTCTTCTTCACTTTCTTTCTTCAAAGATTTAAAGTTCTTGTCATACAAGTCTTCCATTATCTCGTCAGATAATGGAAGTCAGAGTTACTCCGAAATATTTTATGCTATTTGTGGCTATTGTGAAGGGTGGTGTTTCTCTGATTTCTTTCTTGGCCCATTTATCCTCTGTGTAAAGGAGGGCTACTGATATTTTTGAGTTAATCTTGTATCCTGCCACTTTACTGAAAATGTTTGTGAGTTGTAGGAGTTCCTTGGCAGAATTTTTGGGGTCAATTATGTAAACTATCACATCATCATCAAATAGTGAGAGTTTGACTTCTTCTTTTTTGATTTGTATCCCGTTGATATACTTCTTTGTCTAATTGCTCTAGCTAGGACCTTCAGAACTATATTGAATAAATGTGAAGAGATTGGGCAATCTTGTCTTGTTCCTGATTTCAGTGGAATCGTTGTGAGTTTCTCTCCATTTAGTTTGATGTTGGCTGATGGCTTCCTGTATATTGCCTTTATTATGTTTAGGTATGTTCCTTGTATCCCTGCTCTCTCCAAGACCTTTATCATGAAGGGATGTTGTACTTTGTCGAAAACTTTTTCAGAATCTAATATATGATCATGTGGTTTTTATTCTTCAGTTTGTTTATATGGTGGATTACGTTGACATATTTTTATATGTTGAACCATCCCTGCATCTCTGGGATGAAGCTGACTTGATCATGGTGGATGATGGTTCTGATGTGTTCTTGGTTTCAATTTGCCAATATTTTATTTATTATTTTTGCATCAATGTCCATGATTGAGATTGGCCTGTAATTCTCTTTATTAGTAATGTCTTTCTGTGGTTTGGGTACCAGGGTAATTATAGCCTCATAAAAAGAATTTGACAATGTTCCTTCTGTTTCTATTGTGTGGAACAATTTGAGGAATATTGGTATTAGTTCTTTTCTGAAAATCTTGTAGACTTCTGAGTTGAAACCATCTGGTCCTGGGTTTTTATGTTTTTGCTTTTGTTTTTGTTGGGAGACTTTTGATGACTGTTTCTATTTCTTTAGCAGTTATAGAACTGTTTAATTTGCTTATCTGGTATTGATTTAATTTTAGCAAGTGATATTTATCCAGAAAGTTGTCCATTTCCTTTAAATTTTCCAATTTTGTGGAGTACAGGATTTCAAAATATGACCTGATGATTATCTGGATTTCCTTCATGTCTGTTGTTATGTCCCCGTTTTCATTTCTAATTTTGTTAATTTGGATATTCTCTTGCTGCCTTTTGGTTAGTTTGGATAAATGTTTGTCTATTTCATTGATTTTTCTCAAAGAACCAACTCTTTGTCTCTTTGTATTGTTTTCTTTGATTCTATTTTGTTGATTTCAGCTCTCAATTTGATTATTTCCTGCCATCTAGTTCTCTTGGGTGAGTTTACTTCTTTTTCTTCTAAAGTTTTTAAATGTTCTGTTAATTCATTAGTGTGGAATTTTTCCATCTTCTTTATGTAGGCATTTAGTGCTATGAACTTTCCTCTTAACACTGCTTCCATTGTGTCGCATAAATTTGGGTATGTTGTATGGTCATTTTCACTGAATTTTAGGAAGTCTTTAATTTCTCCTTTCATTTCTTCCTTGACCCACTGCTGATTCAGGCAAACATTGTTTAATTTCCATGTGTTTGTGGACTTTCTGGAACTAACTAGTGCTGCTGTCAAATTCTAATTTTAAGACATGGTGATCTGATAAGATACAGGGGATTATTCCTATTTTTTTGTATCTGTTGAGGTTTGTTTTGTTACTGAGTATGTGGTCAATTTTTGAGAAGGTTCCATTAGGTGTTGAGAAGAAGGTATATTCTTTTATGTTTGGATGGAATGTTCTATAGATGTCTGTTAAGTCCATTTGAGTCATAACATCTGTTAGTTCCCTTATTTCTCTGTTAATTTTTTGTCTGGCTGACCTGTCCAGTGGTGAGATTGGAGTGCTGAAGTCTCCCACTATTACTGTGTGGGGTTTAATGTATGATTTAGGTTTTAAAAGTATTTCTTTTACATATGAGGGTACCCTTGTATTTGGGGGCATAGATGTTCAGTATTGAGATTTCCTCTTGATGGATTTTTCCTGTGACTCATATGAAATGACCTTGTCTCTTTTGATTCATTTTAGTTTATGTCTATTTTGTTAGATATTAGGATAGCTACACCAGCTTGTTTCTTAGGTCCATTTGATTGGAAAATTTTTTCCCAACCCTTTACTCTGAGGTGACGTCTGTCTTTGAGGTTGAGGTGTGTTTCTTGTATACAGCAGAAAGATGGATTCTATTTTTATTTCCAATCTTTTAGCCTGTTTCTTTTTATAGGTAAGTTGAGTCCATTTATATTAAGGGATATTGATGATCAGTGATTGTTGTCTCCTGATAATTTAGTTTTTGTTGTTGGTGATGTTAATTTGTATGTTGATCTTCTTTGGGATTTGCTGCTGTGAGACCATCAGTTGTCTGTGTTTTAGTTGGTATAGCCAACTTCCTTGGGTTGGAGTTTTCTTTGGACTTTGTGTAGGGCTGGGTTTGTGGCTAGGTATTGGAGCCTTCAATGTGGCACGTGGTGGGGGGCAGTCACCCTGTCAACCCCAAACTCCAAAGACACTCAAAATCATTATTTTCTCTTTCAATATTACAAGAGTACTTTGGTGTCCTTGAACTTTGAGTCAAAGTGTCCTACCAGAGCAGTTGTGATGGCAGCTTGCACAGACCTTATGCAGGAGGTACCAGTTCCCCCAGTTGGGCTCTCCATGGCCCCTTTACTTCCTCCACTAAGTTATTCTAATGATCAAGAGAAGACACTCTGGGATTTGTGGGGACTTTGGTTCTTGCTCTGAACTGACAGTGCTGTACCGCTGAGCTTGCCTAGACTACATATAGGCCCATGGGATTAAACCCTTCTCTTGGGCTCAACACACAGGTTAGAACCTTTCTAAGGTAGGCGAACATCTTGACCCAAATAAATGTAAAATCTAACATAAAAGTCTGTGCCTTGGTCATGTAGTATGTGGATGTGGCCTATGGAGTTGGGCCTTTTCCTTGGGAATATTATGGTTTCTTCCAAGTCTCGTGCTATAAACCCTTAAGGAAGTAGCTATCACTGCCCTGGGTTTGCAATAAAAGGATCAGCCTGCAGGTAGCACGTGGTATCTGGATGGCTGCATTTCCTCCATACCCTGCAAGTAAGAACTAGTCATGTGGTACCCGGCAAAGACATCTGGGCAAAGGCATTCTTAGCTGAGAGTCCACTTCAGAAACAGCCCTGGGTATGAGGGCCGCCCAGCTGCGTTCTTTACCATGACTCTCCTTCCTTCCAAGTTCAGTCCTGGTCCCATTTAGCTTTTCTAGACTAGCAAGAAGAGAAAGGAGGAGAGATAGTTCCCAAGAGAAAGGAGCTGACCACAGTGGACCTGTCTTGTGCCAGACAGAATTAAAGTTTGTACAGAACACCAGTTCTGTCATCAGCACTGGTAAGACATGCTCCTTTTATACTGAAATGAATGAGAAGAGCCTTGATTTTAGAAGGTGGTGTGGGACAATTCTGTCAATCATGTTTTAAATAAACGCTGATTGGCCAGGCAGGAAATATAGGCAGGAAAAACAGACAGGAAGTAGAGGTGGAGCAAGGAGAACAGGAGAAATTGGGAAGCAGGAAGCTTCCCTGGCATTCCTGTGCAGATCTCCAACAAGGCAACATGTAGCAGCCCAGCTGAGAGAAGGTACTGGCTATGTGGCTGACAATGGGTTAATATAATTTATGGGAGCTAGTAAGAAGCCTGAGCTAATGGGCCAATCAGTTAATAACCTAATGTAGACTCTCTGTGTGATTTTCTTTGGGGCTTCCTGGCTGTGGGGTACTGGGTAGGACAGTAACCCCAACAAGCCAGCCCTTGTGTTACAAGAAGGAAGTGGGGGATCAAGTACTTGAAGTTGTCCTCCACATGAGTCTAATCTGAGGCTACTGTGAACTTTAATCATAGCTCATCTTCACAACGGCTTCAAGAAATAGGCATAGGCAGGAATGGGAATACACATCTTAAATCCCCATACCCAGAAGGGAGAAGCAGGCAGATCTCTTGTGAGTTTAAGGTCAGCCTGGTCTACACAGCGAGTTTGAGTCCAGCCAAAAACTAATAATAATAAATAGGCATGTTATAATCATTTAATAGGAAGCTAAGTTATCTTTCAAATTCATGGATGGACTTACTGCATCTCACTCCTCTGGGAGAGACTGAGATCTACACACAGGTCTCCTTCTTCTGAACACTGCGTTCTTTGCTAAGCCCTGCTAGCAAATGTCAGGTAAACATTGGACTTGAATGACCTTAAAGTACAAGTCTTTCATTTTTCTCAAGAAGCTTTGCATTCCTAGGCTGGGGCTGGGGAGACAGAAAGCTCAGAGTGAAGGTATCTTGGGTAATGGGTCTTACGGTAGCTGGCTCCCACCTACCTCTTTTCTGATGCTCTTGCTACAAAAGCCATACCCTTAAGTAACCGGCAAGTCACTACCTTAGAACCTAGAGATGGTTCATCCTTAGATAAGAACCACAGCAGATTCTGCCTCTGAGGTACATGTGTTTATGGTTGTCATTCTTTCTGACTGGAGGGCTGGATGAAGCCTCCAAGTCTTGTATTTCCCTGGTCCTCAGCAGAAATGAATGGAGAAGCCACATCCCTACTTAAGGCATTGCTCACAGGGTGAGCAGGGTGCATTTGAACCTTTCCCACCAAGCTCTGTACATTCGTGAGGTCTTGAGCCAGACATCTGCTCATGGGGTTCCTGGGTTGGGATCAGAGTTTGTCTTAAAATTTAAAAAAGAAGAAGAAGAAGAAGAAGAAGAAGAAGAAGAAGAAGAAGAAGAAGAAGAAGAAGAAGAGAGAGAGAGAGAGAGAAAGAGAGAGAGAAAGAAAATTTAACTAACTCAACTCTGAGATTTGATTTTGCTTGTGTACTGTGTGCATATCGTGTTTTCATGTGTACACCTGAGTGAGGACCCCTGAAGCTGATATGAGTTATCTCTCCCAGTTGTTCTCTCCTTTATTTATTGGCAGAGTCATATGTAAGCCCAGGGCTCACTGATTTAGGCTACTTGAGCTAGCCAGTTTGCTCAAGGGATTGCTCTCTCTGCCTCCTGAGTGTGTAAGGAGATTGCCACACCTACCCGGTTTTTCAGATGATCTCCAGGAGACCTGAACTCTGGTCCTCCCACTTTATCCCCAAACCATCTTCCCAGCCTCCTGTGTGACCTTAAATTGCCTGCCTCATTTGTATATTTAAATAAGTTAAAAAATGTATCAATATGGGCAGACTGTGATGTCATCATTGAAGCAAGGAAGAAAGACAAGCTGGACACAGGACTTCTAGGGAGGAACATTTTTCTCTTCATCCTGGATGTCTCTTCCTCTGTCTTCACATAGACTGCAGGGGAAGGACACTGCTCAGCTAATGTCTCCTTGTTTGCCAAAGACAGAAGCAGGAAAGATTGATTGTACACCAAGCTTGCTGGTTCAATTAAAAAAGAAAGGAGAAAAAAAAAGAAAATTGAAAGAAAAGAAAATTTCCTCCCGGTTGTCATGAGTCCCCTTGCAATGTTTCCCTCACTGAGGATGTACAGACAGAGAGGGAGGCTCCCAACTGAATGAGTGCCTCCCCCACAGGATGAGACATCTGATCCGGCAGAATTTCTGGTCTCTGCGGATGGCAGCCCACCTTATTTGCATGCTCACAACTCTTTCCTCATGGCCGGGTGCTTTACCCTGCTGTACACAGTTCACAGGGCAGATTCAATTACACTTCTTTCTGTTTCCCTCCAGGTTCTGATGTCATTCACTTGCTCCCCCACCCCCACCCTCTCAGTGCTTTAGAAAGGCAGGTATCATGTGGGTGGCTTTCAGGAAATGATGGGACCACACAGGACATTAGACAAAATGTGTTACTGAAAGTTGATCTACCGCCTCTCAAATGGCCATTCACATACAAATCCGGGCAGTGCATATAGAAAATGCTGTCTAGACACTCATGGCTGAGGCTGCGAGATGTTCAGAGAAGGCTCAGCTTTTAGCCTTTCAAGATAGTGCACCTCCCCACTCGCATGCCCCCTCTTCCACCAGTTTCCCTCCCTCCCCACTCCTTCGCATTGGTTCCTGTAAGCTAGAGAGCAATACTACTGCTTTTTACAAGTGCATTTTTTTTCTCTTAAGGCAAAATACAATCTGAGGTTAGACCCTAAGTCTTATAGCCTGCATCAGCTTGCATGGATTCTCACTGAAGTTACCCACCACCCACACCACGTCCCAGCAGTCCTCCAAATGCCTTTCTGTTTGTGAGGCATTTCCTTGAGCCTCTACCTTCCTTCTGATTTGGTGAACACCTGCCTGCTCTGTTCATACAAGACATGAAGATTTAACACATCCTCAAATATTTTCTTCTTTTTTGAAAAATGCATTTCTTGTTTGCTTTTTGGGGAAAAAAAAGGTAAAAACTTGCCTTGATCTGGATTAAATATCCACTTGACTGTTTTGACTTGGGAGAGTCATAATGCTTAGTGCAGAGCTAATTTATTCCTTCTATCAACAAACAGAAATACTTCACCAAATACACAGGACACCCTAGTTGTGTGTGCTTGCTCACTGACTTGTGTGAAAGTCAGGTTCTTGAATGATTAATTGAGGCTCCAACAAAGGTCTTGGGACACAATAATTCTTTATGGGAGATGGGATTAAAATTTAACCCTTCTCCAATTTCCTCTCTTTGTAGTGAAAATTTCATTTTTCATCTGTTGGCCAAATAATTCCTTGGGCAGCCATCCGTAAATTAATCTTGAATTAATTCCTCAGTCTCCTGTCTTCTGATATATAATTTGCCAGAAGCAAACGCAGAGCCCTCATCCATCTTTCATCAGACACAGGGTGAGGATGGACGTCCTCGGTCTGAAGCCAGAGGCCCCACATCTGGCTCAGGCCAGAGTCTGGAACCATTCTGCACATCTCTCCACTGTCAGTCTGCAGATGTACCAGCTTCAGAGGCCTGTGGGCTCAAATGTGAGTCAAGATCTGAGAGTCAGCTCAGGGAACAGGCGGTGTGGGCCTGTTTTATGAGCCAGAATGCAGGCCTGGAGCCCACAAGAAGCCCACTGTCCAACTGATGGGCCACATGTCTAACAAGCTGTGTAGAATATTACCTATTTCATCAGAATGGAGAGCTATTCCCTGGGGTGTGGGGAAGACCCAATGCTTGGAGCCTGTGGTGGGGGTGGCTCAGCTCTTGCTGCCACTCCCTTAAGAGCTGCAGGCACAGAAACCTAAAGAGAAACATGTGACACTTCACTCCTAACTCTTCTGGGGGAAGCCTTTTTGCCTTTTCTGCTGGTCCCTGGCCATATCTGGATACAACCCAGGCAATTCTTTTTCTCATGCTCCACTTAATGAAGAAAATTCAATATAAATTTTAGAGTCACCCAGATTGGGCCAAAAGAAGATGAGGGAAGGGATGAACATAGGTGTGTTGAGGTCTGGCCTTCTGCTCCTTTCAACAGAGCAGCTGAGCCCACAGCAGGGCACAGGAGCTTGTGTTTAAGGTTGTACAAAAAAGCAATGGCTACAGATCCCTCTGGACAAGCTCATGAAGATGAGGCAGGAGGTCATATCTGGGTCCTTTCGGCTTGAAGGATTCCTGTGGATCCTCCAGCAGCTCCCTCACAGTTGAGAAGGCTGTGGACAGCAAGGTTTGCATGTGGAATCTGGAGTGAGGAGAGACAATGAGCTCACAGACTTCCCCTGTGCGGGCCTAGGGGATCACCAGGGCCAAGGCTGGATTGTTTATCCAAGTGCTGGGCTGAGAGGGAGCTTCCTGGGGTGTTTATGTCTTCCTGGAGGGTATGGGGAGGGGGGAGGGATGGTAATCACTGGACTGACAGAGGGCTGTTCATCTAGTGGCTGACATGCTTGTCTCTCCTTCCACTTGAATTTGTAAAGACTCCCTCCATGGGACAGAGCTCGGTTTACAGACTTAATACCTGGATTGGAGGAGTGGGGGTGGGGCGGGGGATGGGGAAGGGTGGGACCAGGCCACCAGAGAAGCACACAGCACAAGCAAGCACAGGGAGTTAGGGTCTGTGTGTTTGTACAGTGCTGGCAATGGTGCCCTGGGAAACCTGCCTGCTGACCTTGAACTCAAGCCTTGTTGTCGTGAAGCTGGGACAACTCTGACCACAGTCAGGGTAGCAGACAAGACTAAGTCAGAACACAAATCTCCTGCTTCCTTTAGATTTTTAATATGTAATCTTCCCCAGAGAAACTGAAAGAAAAAAGCATTTTTGCTTTTTTGTTCTGCTGTTTTGTTTTCAAAAGCAATATAAACATCTGGCTGTGGTTGCATCTTCCTGGAATCTCAGCATTCTGGGAGATAGATAGATGCAGGAGAATTAGAAGTTCAAGGTCATGCTCAGCTATATATCAAGTTCAAGCACACATACATACACACATATGTATGTACTCAGACACGTATATCGCACATAGACATATTACACACACACACACATGCACACATATCACGTATACAGGAACACAGAGACACAAACACACCACAAGGTTTAGCCTCCATTTCTTCCATTATTATAGACATAAAATAAAAATAGGGGAAAGTAATATATTAATTTAAAGATTTGTTGTGCCTCTATTGTTTTTAATAAATAAAATTTATTTTTTGTCAACATCTGTAGTGAGGATAGTTTGACAGACTCTAGATCGTTAGAAAAGGCCGAGCATAACTCACACAAACTTAATCTTTGGAATTTATCACATAAGATGTGTGTGTGTGTGTGTGCAACAGAGAGAGAGAGAAAGAGAGAGAGAGAGAGAGAGAGAGAGAGAGAGAGTAGCATATCCCTAGGAGAAATAATCAATCTACCCAGCCAGAATTGCTGCAGAATTCAGACACTCTTTACTTGAGCGAAGAACTACCTCAGAGCCATGACTGGCTTTATGTACCTAGTGCTTCATATTGGGATGCTTGGCTCAGCCTATGGGTACACATGGCAATAAAGAGGCCAGCCAACCCAACAGAGAGCTACAAAATTAACCCCAGACTGTGGGCTGAGCTAATGAGAACCAGGCCCACAGGCCAAACACCAGACACACAAATCCCAGCCTCAATTATTTTAATTTTCCCCCATTTTAAGGGTCATCAGGCAACTCCTTCCAGCTTTATTCCACTGTAAACTAAGACATTGTAAAAATTAAAGAAGACAGTTGAGGGTTAGAGGCAGCCTTCTCTTTGAGCAGAGTTTGAGAATGTGAGCCCAGCGCACAACTGTTATTATGTTTATTATTCACAATATCAGAAGAGGGGGGATGGGAACTCTGGTTGGGGACTTCGCTTTCCACTTAGCGAAAATACCCTGTTTGCTCTTACTGTTATCTACAACCTTCAGTATAAACGTGTGTGCCTTCCATGGTTTAAACAAACAAGCAAGCAAGCAAAACCCCAAAAGCCAAAGCACAAAACCTTTATCTCAAGTTAAAAAAAAAAGTATAAAAATTGTGGAGTAAAGGCTTGGGGGGGGGTGACTCGGTCAATAAAGTCTCAGTTGCAGCAGCAGGAGGACCTCAGTTACATCCCTGGCACCCACAAGAATCCCAGGTTCTACCGTGCACACACACTTGCAATCCCAGAGCCAGGGAGGATGACACAGGAGGAGCCCTGGGGTAGACTAGCTGCCAATCAAGACAAATCAGCAAGTTTCAGTTTATTAAAGAGCCTGCCTCAAAAATTGAATAGGCTAGCAACTGAAGAAAACGTCCACCGTTGACCTCTGACCTCTACGTGCACTCCACCCGCATGTGCACATAGAGGAATATGCAGACATAAGAACACACAACGGCCAGACTCATGAAGTAAAGAGAGTGCAGAAAGACTGTGTGTGGTAAGGAGAGAGCAAGAGCTCAGACCCCTGCTCTACAGAGCCAGGGGAGGGGTCTGTGAGACCATGTTGGTGTGCAAACTCTCAAATGTGAGCTGGCATGAGCCAGGGGAAGGGTCTGTGGCACTGGCGTGCAAACTCACGGATGAGCTATCAGGCATATGCAGTTTACAGAAGCAACTTAGCAATGAGTTGTGCATCTACGAAATCAGACTCCCCCTGCCCCCCACCAAGTCCAAAGCCAGGTGCTGTTGCTTGTGAGCCTCATGGTCCCAGTCCTGTCATGGCATACCTCAGAAGAATTTTCTGAACAACTTTGAGCGTGTTTGTGTCAAGGAATGGCATATTCAGAAGGTAATTTCTTAGATGTTGTTTGACACATAGCATGCAATGGTTATGTGTCCCCCAATTCTTATGTTGACATTCTAAACAGCACATGAGATGTCGTTGGTGAGATGTAGCTTCTTGTGAAGGTGTCGGCTCCCTTTCAGGAAGCCATGAGTAGAGTCTCACCAGAAGCAAGTCCACCAGCACTGTGACCTTGGCCTGCGGAGTTTCCAGAACTGTAGGGGACAAGTATCTGTTGAGAAAGCTCCAGCCTGGTCTAGTGTTCTTCCACTGCAGCTGGAGCAACCAGGCCAGTTAAGAACCGTGCTCTGAGTAGGACACCATAGGACCTAATGCGACACAGTCACATCCGTGAAGAGAACTTGGCAAGAATGACCGGGGCACACACAAGCTGGAATGTGAAGCACGGCCTGCTGAGTTGTCCTGGGTAATGAGTCCATAATCAAACTCCAAACTTAAAAGTTGGGGGACATTTTCTCACTCGGGTTGAATACAAAAGGACTGAGGGAAAATATTCTGTGTGAGTCAATCCCAGAAGCTATTCTGACTTTTAACAAGGAGAGAGGGATGGAAGGGGGGGTTGTGGAAACAGAGAATGAGGAGGAGGAGAAGAAGAGAGGTTGTAACTGAAATAATATTTTAGACAACTTTTCAGAAAATATCAGGAAGTATAGAACAGCTCACAAAATGAGCCGTAATTTTTTATTACTTTTTTACTTCCTTAATTTGTAGCAGAGGGTGTCTGCCATGTACAAATCATCCCACTCAATATACCAGGGGAAGCATTCTCTTATTAAGCAAATAATGAGCAGTTCTCATATAACAAGGAAAGCTGTACATGTTGATGCTTTCATAAAATAGATAACAAAGTCAATCATGGAAACTGGGCCAGCGTAGCCCACAGCCAAACTCCTAAGCATACATGACTCAAAGGCCGATGACTAAAGTCTACACGGGAGTCATCTCCCTTTGCTGCATTTCCCACAAGTCTGACTGTGCGAGGGACAGCTGTGCACCCTGGAATTCACCCCCTGATGATTTATTCAGAGCTGCTCAAGGATGAGTTTGCCAATCATGAGCAGTGCCATGCAAGAAAGAAATGTCACCTTCCAGTTCTCAGTACCAGCAAGTCTCCTTGGGGTGACTTCTTGGGGTTGGGACGAAGGTTCGACTTGCAAACTTTAAGGTATGTTTCTAATAACAGCAAGATGTGGGCTAGGGAGAAAGAGATATGGGGGTCAATGACCTGTGTGGTGCTGTACCCTTCTGATGATTAATACTGATGGTCAATCCAGGAGACAAGCCTCTGGGCACATCTGTGAGGGAGCTTCTAGATAGGGGTAAATGAGATGTGAAGACATACTTAATTGTGGGAAGCGCCATCCCATGTGCTGAAGTCCTAGACTCGATACAAAGGACAAAGTGTACTGAACACCGGCAATTCATCTCTGTTTCCTGACTGCAGGCACAATGTGACCAGCTGCCTCACATCTGCCTCTGACCTCTTCCTAGGATGGGCTGTACCCTTGAACTATAAGCAAAATGAACCTTGATTTTTTTTAAGGTGCTTTTGTCAAGTATTGTTGCACAGAGAAGACAATTGACATGACCATCCATTGTCATCTATTGGACTGTGACATAGCACATGTTGAGACACCAAAGAACTCATAAAGATTCCCTGTCATAGCCATGACAATAGAACTTTTATTTGTATAAGTATCATAACAATCACTGGGAACTAGCTAGAAAAATGCCGGAACAGATAACCATGAAGGTTCCTGGATTCAAATTTGGAATCCCTAAAGTACCCAAGCTAACGCATGGCCATAAATTCAACCCAGTGTTGGGCACCCTTCTCCGTGTACTAACTTCCTAAAACCTGAGTCAAAAACAAGGACAGACAACTCTTTTCTAGATCGCAGGATCTTGAAAAGGAGTTTTGCAAAATGTATCAGAGAGCTTGTGCCCCTTTTCGAAAGCTTCCTCCTCATCCATTCACTCCAGTGGACTGTGTGTGCGCCAGCGGTGGGACTGCAGGCCCTAAGCTGCCTGATCTCCAAGGATTACAACAGGGGTTTTATCTATACTTAGTAATGTTGATGCCTGCCAGTATCCCGGTGGTGAACCCAGGCTGCCCAGCTGATGCGCTCTGTGGACCACTGGTGACTGACACCTACAGGTCCAACAGTGTATCATTCTCGCGTCTCCATCCGGGGCTTTCTTGTCTATCACATTGTTTCTTGACCATTTGAGAACACTCTAAAAGGTTGACCTGTGGATTTCACCACACACTAGCTGAAGTAGCCCGGGATCTGTGTATCTGATAGATTTTGAAAGGCATACTGATGAGCCTGGCTATACAAAACCTCATTCTTCAAAGCAAGTCATTCTGCATTGACAGATGAGTGGAGCTATGAGCTCACTGTCCTGGTAAAGGACTCGATATGTCATTGATGACAACCCTGTTACCTGCCCCAGGAAGCAGGATTTACTAAAGAGCCACAGATAGTAAGTTGGTGGAAGACACCCAGCTCAAACTCATCATGGCTGGCCCTCACCTGTTGGCCTCTGAGTTACTTCTTACAGTGTTTGAGGTAGAGTCACCACGGCTGTGGTCTTAGGATCTCCACAGAGCGTGGACATGACACCAAGAACACACTGTAGTGGAGTGCTTTTCAGGTTCTGGACACTGGATACTGGGTCCAGGAGACCAGCCTGAGGTAACAGGCTTGACAGCAAGCACCTTTAACTGACTGAGCCCCTAGACTCTTTTCATTTTTATTATTTTTTGGTTTTTTTGAGACAGGGTTTCCCTGTATAACAGTCCTAGCTCTCCTGGAACTAGCTCTTGTAGACCCAGCTGGCCTCGAACTCACAGGGATTCACCTGCCTCCGCTTCCCAAGTGCTGAGATTAAAGGCATGCGCCACAACCGCCAGGCTGCCCCTGGACTCTTAAAAAAAAAAAAAAAAGAGTAAGACATAAAAACTGGGGAGGAAGTCAGAGTGGGTACAGTCCCGTGGGTACAGTCCCTCACTTGTGAAGAATTTTCAGCACAGCTTTGCTCAGAAAAATTATCTTCATGGCTTCACCGTCCCAGATCAGAGATGACCAAACCCACCCAAGCCCACCTACCAGCAATCAACTCAGAGAATCCAAGTGGGAATGGATTACAAATTGAAAATATTCAGCAGAAACTCTCTGTGTGTGTGTGTGTGCGTGTGTGTGTGTGTGTGTGTGTACGCGCGCGCGCGCTGCCAAAAAAGCAAGCCGTAGGCTTACAAATGACATTTACAGAAGAGCTTATGTGGGGCTGGACAATGTACATATGCTTTTCGTTAGGGCAGTGCACGAGCACTTTGTAAAGACTTAACCGTGCACTGCACAGTCTGTGCCCATATTTAATAGCTCCAACGGCAGAAGGTGTTTTCTGTAGCCAAGGAGTCCTGGTGTCGGGCTCTGGGGACTCTGAGAACCCTTATACAGTTCCTAGTTTCTGTACGGGATAACAGAAAGGATCCAGTTACAGCCCCCAGACCTTGCTCCTAGCACAGACAGGGCTGTGCAGGGCTGGACTGTGGACCACACGGAGAGCTGACTATAAACATTCTACCAGATTCCAAGCTGGTTTACTTTACCAGACGGCACTTCCTATCTCCTGATTCTCACCTTCTTAAGCATAGACCTTTTGGAAACCCCTTCTTAATTAGTTTACTTTCACAAATGCCCTCAACAGCTGTTTGGGGGAAAAGATCCAGGATTCCTGGCTCCTTTGAGCAGTGTGGCAACTGAAGTAAAACTAGTCACAACGGAGCCCAGGGTTACAAAGACCTTGGGGGAGGGAGGTTGACGTTGACCTTGGAATTTATTTTCTCCCGTGGCTTTAATACATCGAGGGAAGGAGTCAAGGGTGTGTGTTTGGCTAGCATATGCCAAAGCAGGGACCTGGTCCATCAAAGCCCACAGCTTCTCTCATTCTACACAGACTTCTCGGCTAACCCAGCTTTCCCTTTCCCTGAAGCCACTGCTCTGATGCCTTTGACCACCCCGGATTGATGGGCAGCCGTCTCTCATGAGGAAATACACGACTGTTCTCTGTCCACCTCACCGCTATCAACTGTTTGAACCAATAGGAAACATCTTCAAATATTATGAAAGAAATAAATGGGCAGCAGGTGGTTTGATTTTTTTTTTTTCAGGTCTGTCCCGTGAACTAAAAACTATCACACAAACTGAAAGGCTCACTTGGCGCCTCCTGTCCCAAGTACACGGTCCAGTCAAAGCTGAGCCATTCTACCCGGAAGACACCAGAAGCTCGCAGGGTCCAGCCTGGTTAGTGCCTGGATGGGAGACATCTGAAGTCTTCCCCCTCACTCCTTACCCAGTAATCTTCCCACAGAGGTAGGTGAATCAAAGAATTCTAGAATCTTCTGAGAGGATGTAGGCAGGACTAAGAGGTCTTGACACCCTCCCGCCCGCCCCCGCCATGGAGATGTGAGAATCTGTGAGCTAAAGAAGGTCCAGGGGTTTCAGATCTGACGTTGAGAGCCTACAGGCCATACTAGATCCTGGTAGGCACTGCTTTTGAGGGACACCTATTTTTTCATAATAAATAATCTCTAGTTCTTATTAATAAGATAAACAATAGGAATTCCCCATAGCATTTAATTTTTAAAAATTACCTCTTACAAGAGTATATAAGATTACCCATGGCCAGAAGAGAAAATTTGACATTGTAAGTGTATACACTGGTGGCATTAATTACACCGTGTTATTCTACCATGTCTTACTGCTGAGTTGCCGCTCTAACTACTGCCAATGTCTATGCATGAGCTGATTCAGCACTAACAATTAGGCACTCTGTGACCATTAAGCAATACCAGCTATCCCCCTCTGTCTACTCCAACCCCGTCCCCGCCCACTCTGTGGCCTCTAATCTATTTTCTGTCTCTATAAATTTGTTAACCTAGGTATTTCATTAAAACAGATACTGTATCATTTATTCTTTATGGGTGAATTATTTTACTTAGCATAATGCTTCCAAGATCCGTATATGTTGTAGGAAATGCTAAAAGTCCATTTTTTTACATAGCTCAATAATATTCCATTGTATGGACATACCACATTTTTGTTCGTTAGTCATCTAGATGGACATTTGGCTCTATCTTTTTATTTTGTGAACAGCACCGCTGTGTGTGTGTGTGTGTGTGTGTGTGTGTGTGCATGTGTGTGCACGTCTACTTTCAATTCCTTTCTGTACTATTAGGCATGCTGCTGCAGCCATATGATAACTCTCTGTTTAATTTCTTGGGAAGCTGGGGACTGGTTAGCACAAGCATTTCCTTTGGTGCATGTGACAGACCCCATCCCACAGAGCAGTGACAGCCTAATCCATGTTTATCTAAGGGACAGACATGCGATCATTTTATTTACGATCATTTAAACTCACGCTACAAACACTTCAGTTGGACTTAAGGCATGTGTAAAACAAGCTAGACAAATTCAAATAAATATAAAACATACTAAAAGGATGTAAATTAGACCGAATGATAAAATTTATGTGTATGGGCCACAGGAGGCAGCAGTTAGGTTCAGAGTCTCCAGGCAGCCAATATTAAAAGAATGAAGCTGAATTGAGCTGAATTGGGCTTTTTAAGGAGTCATTTAACCCTTTCATGGAACTGACGCGGAATGGGGACCCCTGAGAGTCGCTCCCATCAACAACTCAGGCCTGCCTCCTGGAGTCACAAGAGTCAGCTCTCACAGTTTGGGCCCCTTGCTGTTAGAAACCAAGAGCTGTCATAACCTCTAGTTCTATTGTCTCTTGGGTGCAAACAGACCCAGGGCTGAAGAAAACCCGAGTCCAGCTCCAGGGCTTGATGGTTGGGTGGCCCTATCAGCTTGTGTAAATGACTCCTCAGACCCCTGCACCTCAAAGCTGCTCTAGCTTGCAGAACTGTGACATGTCTTCTCATTGATGTAGAAGGCACATTGCTCAGGGCCACCGAGGGTATGGTGCTGCTGGGGTGTCAAGGTGCAGTGGGAAAGTTGCTGGGCTCCTCTGTTTCAAATCTGCAGGTACTACTCAGAACAATCAGCCACAAGGACATCAAGTTGGTTTACAGAAGGGAATTTCTGGGACATGAAGATGAACAGCTGGATCGTCTACAGGCAAGGCCAAGGCACACTGGAAACTGAAGGCTGTTATGTCCTTAGCTATGGAACTTACTAGACAAAGTGTGAGACCAGGAACATCTCTGTCTCTAAGCAGAGTTTAGAAGTCACTGTTGTTTTCGCAGGTTAGGCTAATAAGAATGATTAAAGTCTTTGATTTGTGGCAAAATCTTGATTAAAGATATTGCATGCATATGTGTGTATATGTGCTCATGTAGGCATGTGCATGTGTTTATTGTGTATACATGTGTGTATGTGTGTGCATATATGTATATGTTTCTGTTGAATAAAATAGAAGCTGGAGAAAAGCCCCATACTTATCAAAGCCCATGTATGCTGATGGTTCCCAAGCTCTCTCTCTAGTCTGCTATCTTACCTCCTTTATCTTCATAATCTCCACCCAGCCTCTCTACTGTCTCCATCATCCCCATCTAACCTTCTCTATTATCTCCACCATTTCTCCTCCACTGTTTACTTCTTCACCATCTCACTTCCACTGTTTCCATAATCTCTGTTTTACCTTCTCGACTATCTCCACCATCTTCACCAATCTCATCTCCACTGTCTCCATCATCTTCACCATCCCTTCTCCACTGTCTCCATCATCTTCACCATCTCACCTCCACTGTCTCCATCATCTCCATCCAACCTTCTCCACTGTCTCCATCATCTTCACCATCTCACCTTCACTGTCTCCATCATCCCTGCCTGACCTTCTCCACCATCTCCATCATCTTCATCCTCCAGCCTTCTCTACCGTCTCTACCATCCTTGTTCTGTAACCTTTTCATGATCCCCACCATTTCTCTCTGCTGTGCCCACATCTTTACCACTCCCTCTTCAGTTCTCTGCCACCTCTGCCTAATCCATCCCTGCCACCTCTCTGTCCTCTCTCTACCCTCGTCATCATCTGCACACCCTCCACCTCCATCTCCACTGCATCAGAATCTCAAGAAAGGGTGCGGAGAGTTAAAAGCAACAGCTTGCACTACAATGAGCTATGTGGCAAAGGGTAGGAGGCAGCACAGCCACATTCTTCAGACCATGGGGTGCGTCTTCAGCAGCACTACAATCAGGAGCAGAGTGAGGGCAGAAGTGGCAGCCTGGAGTTGGCTTTTAACTCAGCTGTCGCAGAGCTCTGATTGGCACTAGGGCATTCACAGTTACTCCTAAATGCACAAACCAGGAGGCTGAAGCATGTGGGGAAGATATTGTCCATGAACTTGATGAGTGCAAGGGCAGTGTCTTGTGTTCTCAAACGCCAGCCTGGGGAACAGGTGATAAGTGCTCACAGAGCTGAGTTGAATCACAGGTACAAAACAACACTGCATTGCATGGGAAGGCTGGGACTGTGTCATCTGGGGAGATGGCCTAGGCTCGGGAGGAGAGAATGCTCTCAGGCCAGCAAGAGGGAAGACTGAGGTTCCTCTGTGCATGCAGGAAGAGCTGGAGCCCACTTGCTGCTGAGGTTTGTACCCCTGCTCTTGTGACTGTAATGTATAACTTAGAACTATACTGAAGCGTACCTTAAAGCCCAATAAGTTTCTTAATAAGAATTACTCCACCATTTTCCAGAAAACTACCGAGGTCAAAACTTGAACTTCTGCCAGCAACATTGGATGATGAGCAAAGAACAGCGCAGAATCAAATTGAAAGACTCACATAAGAGCATGAGCTCCGAGAGGTCAGGGCACCTTCTCTCAGAAGGCTGCGGCTCCTCCCCTCATGAGCAGTGACAGCAGCCAGCTCTCCAGCATCAGCATGGGCTCCTAACTGTTTTGGAAGCGCCTGATCAGTAGAGGTTTTTCGGATACTCAGTCGGCCCTCTGCCTAAGGCTCTCTCAGGACGAGTGGCTGGAGGTCTTGCTTGACTTGAGTCATCAGTCTGCTTCACAGTGACTTAGTTAATGTCCTAGTTCTCATGTGACTTGTTTGCCCTTGTCTGCAGTCTCAAGCATCCTTCTCTTAGGAGCTGGGAAGATGGCCCTGTGGCTAAGAGCATTTATTCTGTAGGCATGAGTACCTGAGTTCAAATCCCTAGCACCCTTGTAAAAAGCCACATAGTTGTGAGTATCTTGTAGTCCCAGCATTTGGGGATGATAATGGGAAGATCCTGAGAACTCATTGGCCAGTCAGCCTAGCTGAAGCAATGAGCATCCAGTTCCATGAGAGACTCTCTCAAGAGAGTAAAACAGAGACAGATAGGGGAAGATGGTATGGGAGAATTGTCTGTATTCTGTCAATCATGTTTTAAATAAACGCTGATTGGCCAGGCAGGAAGTATAGGTGGGAAAACCAGACAGGAAGTAGAGGTGGCGCAAGGAGAATAGGGAAGAAGGAAGCTCTTCCCACATTCCTGCGCAGATCACCAAGAAGGCAACACGTAAGCTGCCCAGCTGAGAAAAGGTACCGAGCCATGTGGCTAACATAGATGGGTTAATATAAGTTAGAAGAGCTAGTAAGAAGCCTGAGATAATGGGCCAATCAAGTTAATAACCTAATGTAGACTCTCTGTGTGATTTTCTTTGGGGCTTGCTGGCTGTGGGGTACCGGATGGGACAGAAACCCCAACGAGCCAGCCCTCATGTTACAGGAAGAGAGCCAATATTCTGCTCCAGCCTGCATGCGTGTGCACATCACTCACATATATAGCGTGAGTTTTAAATAGTCTCAATAATAAAGACATAGAGTCAGATATTGGCGTGAAAGCTGAAAGATCAGAGAAGCCAAACAACCAGCTACTAGTTCTTACCTCTACAAAATTCTCAAACTCAATGGGCTATCCTGTCTCTACAAGTCCTCAGACTGAATGCCTTCTCTACAAAACCTCAGACGGAAATGGGCTGAGCTCCTGTCTCATCCCGCCTTATAGTCCTCTCCCCGCCCAACCAGATCACTCCTGTCTCTACCTCCCTAGTGTTGGGATTAAAGGCATGTGATCTCATGTGCTGGGATCACCTTTGTGTAAGCTCTGTTTCTCTTTTAGATTGGATCAATCTAGTGTAGCCCAGGGTAGCCTTGAACTCATGGAGATCTGTCTGCCTCAGTCTCCAGAGTCCTGGAATTAAATGTGTATGCTACCACTGCCTGGCTCTAGTGACTTAGCTCTGCACTCTGACCTTTTCAGGCCAGCTTTATTTGTTAAAACACAAACAAAATCTCTCTACACCTCCAGATGGCTCCTCCATAGCCATGCCGGTGGAGCCTCCTTCCCCTGAGTATCCAAAGCCTCCACTCTAGTACCTCCTCAAGCCAAGGAGGCTGTGTGCACTCAGGACAGGGCTACATGCACACAGCTGGGAGTGCAGACTGAAACCTCAGGTCCATTGATTTTTGGGAAACGAGAACCACCCGGAGGAAATGGGGTGCGTGTTAAAAAAATTAGCCTTAAAACTTCTCAGTAAAATCTTTTTCTTTTTTCCTTTTATAGTTGGTTTCCATTGCGGAATGGCCAAGATTTGGACTTCTCTGACCACAGTGTCCCAGCAGTCTGTATCAGTCTCCTTCTCCCTATTCTGGTCGATTACCTTGAGAAAGGCAACTTCAGTGGGGGAGGCTATTTCAGCTTACATGTCGAGAGTAAATCCCATTCTGATGGGGAAGGCACAGTGGCAGACGTGTGTACATCTGTGTGTGTCTCTATGTGTCTCTGTGTGTCTGTCTATGTGTGTGTGTGTGCTGTGTACCTGTGTCTGTGTGTATGTCTCTGTGTGTCTGTATGTGTGTGTGCATGCATGTGTGTGGGTGTGTGCTGTGTGCCTGTGTCTGTGTGTACATCTCTGTGTGTGAGTATGTGTGTATGTATGTATCCTTGTATGTGTGCGGTGTGCCTGTGTGTGTGTGTACATGCTGTGTTCCTGTGTCTATGTGAGTGTATGTGTCTGGCATGTGTGTGTGTGGCCTGTCTGTCTATCTGAGTGATGACGACCCACACGGTCATCCCTCACGTGTCTTCTACCTGTCCTTTGGTTTGAATTGCTTTTAAGATAAGGTCTCACTGGCTTAGAATTTGTCTATTCTCATGGGTTGGGTGGACAGAAAGCCCCAGGGATCCCCTTGTCTCCACCTTGCCAACACCGAGATTACCAGCATTTTTCTACCACACCTGTTTTGCTGCTGTTTGTCCTTGACGTGGATTCTAGAGTTCAAACTCAGGTCCCCATTCATGGCACATGCTTTACTCACTGAGGTATCTCCACAGCCACCTGCTGTTTGGTGTAGTTGCAAAGAGGAAGCACCTCCAGAGACAGACAGACAGGCCGGCCTGTAATAACTCCAGAAGCCTGGGGTGCTCTGGTCCCTGCGGACAGAGTCAAAGCAGTCACCCCTTTGCTAGGCAGAGGACTGCCTTCCCTGGTTGGCTCTGCTTGCTCAGAATGTTTGCTGAAGGTGGGTGGTGTCCCTGGATGGTTACCTGCAAAAGCTCCTCCAGAGAGGGCCGCATGCACAAAGCGGACCAGTGAGGGCAAAGGCACCAGGCCTGCTCTGCAAATCCTCCCCCAAGCTTCCCACAGAACAAATAAACAAATGCTGTGTAAATAAGCAAAGGGAGTCGAGACTGTGGACAACCAGTGCGGGTTCTCCATGAAGAAGCAGGCTGCCCTGGATGGCCTGCTGGGGAGACTGCGAGGGTGGGTAGGGGACCAAAGGCCAGCTTAGTTTTACCTTAAAGTCACTGCTGCCTAAAAGTGCCTGTCTGTGGCCAGCTCACAATGTACCTTCACAGGGTGTGTGTGTGTGTGTGTGTGTGTGTGTGTGTGTGTGTGTGTGTGAGAGAGAGAGAGAGAGAGAGAGAGAGAGTCTGTGTGTATATGTCTCTGTGGTGAGCTTGCTACCCATAACTCTATACTTCCGTAGATCTATGCTCACTACAGACACAGGACCAGGTTCCATATTTCTGCACTAATGGATCTACAGGTGGGAGGAAGCAGATAGTATTTATGTCCTTTGCCTTTGAAGCATGGGTCTTAAGTAACCCAGGCTGGCCTCAGGGTCACTGTGTGACCATCTGTGACCTTGAGTTGACTCTTCTGACTCCGTCTCCCAAGTGCTCTAATGACGGGCATGCACTACCACACCCGGTTTAAGACATGGAGCAAGCCAAGAGCTTTGAGTATTCTAGGTGAAGGCAGTGCCAACTGAGCTACATCTCCACTCCAGAAAACATTAAACGTTGGTCAGCACTCCGTTGACAGAACAAAACACTTGTGACGAACAAAGGGAAAATGTCAGAGCATGTAGTGTCAGAGGCCTGGGCTGACAGCAGTCAGGATTTCACCGGATGTGAGGTGGTTCATCACACACGGGAGGAGACGTCACTGAGTGAAACACTCACAGCATGGCTGGGAAGCAGGGAAGAGAGAAAGAGGAGAAGAGACAAGAAGCAAGAACTCCCAGGGACCCCAACCTTCCTCAGGAGCACAACTCTAAGGACCTAATGACCTCCCCATGGGCCCCACTTTTAAAAAAAAAAAAACAGTAGCCTTCCCATAGTACCACTCCGGGGACTAAGCCTTTAATGTAGCTGAAGAACCAGGCTCTGAGGACTGGAGACTACCGACATTCACCAAGGAAAAGTCCCCTGTTTGTAAGACTATCAGCTATGGGGAACTGGTACATTTTTCTGCCCCATAAACTGAGGGAATAAAGGCAATGTCATATGGAGTTTTCATTACCAAGTACAATCTCCTTGTGGCTTCAGGACTGCCACCCCTCCATACACTTGTAAACATGCCACAAACGGCTTATCAAGAGAGATAGGACTTCAGAAACGGGAGACCCCCTTTGCCCTGAGAGTCCTCCGCTGGGTACAGGCTAATCACAGTGGTTCCTTCACTGAGCTCCATAAATTTAAACATAGATCCAGGGGAACTTTTCTTGTAGCACTCAGCACCACCTTCTTGCGATGATGGTCACTCAGTGGCCTGTTGACAATCAGAGGGTTCAAATCCAAGTCAACAGCTCATCTCAGAAAGCCAGGACACGGACACCCACTGAGCCCACGGAGTGAGGGAGTGAGGTAATGCTGCGTGAAGGGAAACCACATGGCTGGAGGGTATTGCACCAGCCATGGATGCCAAGACGCACCCAGAGCCTGCCCTCAGTTCAAGGAAGTCTTCTCACATAACCCCTGTGTCCTTAGAGTCAGCTCCAAGGTGCCCCCAAGTGCATGGGCGTCAATGAGACTTGAGAGAAATCTTCCTTTTGCCTGCTCTGCAGAAGGGAGTGTGCAGCTTCTCTTCCTAGGGAAGGAGCAGGCAAGTCAGACACAAGCTTCATGTATAGGGCTTTGGGAACAGACAGAGTTTGCAGACAGCTCTGCCCAGATTCAGGCTCTCTGTTTGTCTGTCTGTCTGTCTCTATCAGTGTCTCCTTGCTCTCTGTCTGTCTCTCTGTCTCTCTCTTTACGTGTGTGCGAGCGTGCATGTGTGTGCATGTGTGTGTGTAAAATGAAACTACAAGAGAGATCATAAGGGCTGAGGAAAAAAATCTTCAGGGAGAAAAGAAACAAAAATGCAATGGAATACACAAGATGAAATCAGAATTGGGGGCAGGACTATTATCCCTTTGCAAGAAGGAAAGCAGGAAACCTAGGAGAGCAGTGGATGAGGGAAAAAATAGGACAGAGGACAGTGACACATGGGATGATGATGCCATGATGAAACTCATGAGTCACTTCAAGAACATTTTTAGAAAATTGCTAATATGTTTCAAAGAGACTGTGATATATTCAGAAATTGATCCCCATAGGCTTGACCTGTGAGGAATGCTAAAGGAAGCCCTCCCAGCAGAAGAAGAGCTAGTCTCCATGGGGCAGCAAGGTAGCTACTGGGGTACCTAAGAACCTACACTATGTGTGTGTGTGTGTGTGTGTGTGTGTGTGTGTGTGTACCCGGTGCTGTGGAACACATCTACAATTCCAAGATTCCTACATCAAGATGGGAGGCCAGAGACAGGAGAATGGAGGGCCAGACAGCCTAGGATTTACAACACGACAGAAAGAACAGGAAGGATCCAGCCTCAACAAGGTGGAAGGCAAGATATAGCTGCACAGAGTCATTCTCTGACCGCCAGGTGGACGCCAGCACAGCACATGCATACTTGCATCAGTAAGTGTATGCAGACACACACATGCATGAGCACACATACACACATACATGTGCACACACACATATATGTGCACATACACATGCTCACATGACTCATGAAAAACAAATTTAAAATATCTAGCTCCATGTGAGGAACAACGAGCCCCAGAAAATGATGCTCACCAGCTCAGGGTGGGACCTTCTGCACCTGGACTCAAGTTCCCGAAACATGATACAAGGGGCCAAACCATTCACTCCCTGTATTGGTCAGGGCTCTCTAGAGTTTAACAGAACTTATAGAATGAATCTATCTATCTATCTATCTATCTATCTATCTATCTATCTATCTATCATCTATCTCTTTATTTACTATATATTATATATAATAAGTACATATAAATAGATTTATTAGAATGACTTACAGGCTGCTGTCCAGTTTATACAACAATGGCTGAGTAGGACCAGAAAGTCCAAGAACCCAGTAATTGTTCAGACCATGAGGCTAGATGTCTCAGCTGGTCTTCAGGATGTGTTGGAATTCTGAAGAAGTAGGCTCTAATGCCGATGAAGGAATGGACTTGCTAGTAAGACAAGGAAAAGCAGGCAAAAAGCAAGCTCTCCTTATTCCATGTCCTTCTATAGGCTTCCAGCAGAAAGCATGGCCCAGATGAGATCCGGGTTAACAAAGTGTGTCTTCCTACCTCAACGATACTGGTTGTAGTGGATCTTCCTACTTCCTCACAAATATGCCTTCCATTTTTGGGTTTTTGTTCCAGATGTAGTCAAGTTGGCAATCAAGACTAGCCATGATGCTTCCCTTTCTACCTAGGAAAACTGAAGGGGGACAGTGAGGGAAACTGAGCCACAAAGTGCCAGGTGTGAGAGATGATTTTTGTTCTTGAGTTTAGGAAAGAAGAGGCTTGTTTTTCTTCTCAGTTTGCATTCAATGATGGGAGCCAAGCGGGGAGAACAGGCTGAGAGTTGAACTGTCACACACCTACTTGGGATCGCCCCAGGAGAAACTGGTATCTCTTGTCTGATCCCTCAGAGTCTCAGCTACTCCTGAGAGAGTAATATGTTGTGATCCTTGCTGGCCCCCCTTCTCATCCCATGACACTAGAGCAACTGTCCTTGACCAGGAAAGGTAGAGGTCAGGTGTCCCAGAAATGGACTCACCAGCCAGGCCAGGTTCAAGCCTGCGTGGCGTGTAGAGAGGAGCTGAGAACAGACTCTAGTTGGAATTGGTGTAATGATGTGGTCTTGTTAACTGTGACTTTGCTAAGCCAGCAAACAAACTTGTAGGAAGAGAAGGAGGAGCAGGAGGAAGAGAAGAAAACAGAAAAGAGGAATAAAAATTGAAAGACAATGGGGGTTGCCTTCTTAGCTGAGGCCCAAGATTAGTGTGGCTGGGCATACTACCTGCTGAAGATTCATGGGGTTTCTCTCCTGATCCAGGAGACACACACATTTGCTGGCACAGGAATTTCTCCCCGGAGCTCCTTGGGTTAGGTGTATCTGTGCGTGACTGTAGAGGTAAATGTATAACGTCTATGAATACACACGGTGGCAATATGGGATTTTGAGAGTGAATGTGTTTACAGCACATCTCTGTGTTATACACACAGAGGATGTGTTATCCTTACGGGTTTACGTGCGGCGAATGATGTGTGAGGAAAACTGTGGATATGAGTGTGTTGTGTGGCTGTGGGAGGTGTGATAGACAGTGTCTGAGGTGTATCTTGTATGCGTCAGGCTGGTATATGTAGTGTGTTTATTATGATGCTACAATGAGGTACTTGATGGGAAGGGACATGTGAAGTGTGTGTAAGTGTGTGTGAGAGAGAGTGTGGAAAAAGGGTGAAGTGGGGAAGTGACCTTGCACAGAGCCAAGACAGATAAGAACACTGCTTGGGGGAGGGGAGATAGAAGAGGAGACCCCGGTGGGGGATGGAAATGATAAATGAGATGGAACATGTCAGCTACTTCCGCAGCCTCAGAAAGAATGTTGGTACCATGCCAGGATGAGCAGGTCTCTCACAGTGGAGATGTGGAAGACCCAGGTGGGAAGGATGACTAAGAATATGAGAAACAGGTGCAGAGAGGCAGAGAGAGGGCAGGGCCTTTTACCCTGGCAAGCGGTGGTTTCTCCTAGTAATTCTGCCACCAAAATCCCAGGGTGCCCCTCCTTGGCCCCAGGAAAGCCAAATCCTACATCCCCCAGAGATGTGATGGCAAGGAGAATGGTATTAATATCAACCAAATGCCAGTTTGGGGTCAGTTTAAAATGAAGACATAACTGCTTACAATCAATGTAAATCAATGTAAATCAATCAATTGATCAATCAGATCAAAGCCCCCTTGAAATATGAACAGGCCGATACTGTTAACCTAATTTACGGAGAACAAGTTACAGGTTTTTGCTCAAAGGCCATGAGTCAAGGAACAACAAAATTCAGAAACAGGTCCAGGACACCTGGTAGTCCGGTGAACACCATCCTTGGCTCCTGTCCTCCTTCCCTGACATTTCTTCAATAGTCACCTTCTCAGTTGACATGCCCACTGGGCGGTGGGTCCCTTACTGGCTATGGATCCTTTGGGGCCAGTGTGAGGCCCCATCCAAATGTTCAACATCATGCAATTAATTTCTGCTGGGTCTTTCACACCCATGAGCAGCATGTGGGCAGGAAAGGTTAGTGTTTAATAAGTCTTAATAAGTACAATCTCAGAATATTTTATTAATATACTGAAACCGTCTTCTTTATTTGATTCTATTAGGCCTTTCAAATGAGCATATCCTTTCAAACTGCACTTTCCGAAGCTGCTCTGGTCTCAGAGAATGCTCAGTGAAGATGAAGAGGAACTACCTACTTGTGATGGCTGACTTTGATTAGACAGCTCTGGATTGGATTAAGGGATTCCTAAGGAGGGCTGGACAGATTAGGCTGGCTGGGATCTACATGGTGGAAGGAAAGAACAAGTCATCTTCTGAGCTCTAGACACGTGCATCCGTCACCCCCTCACTAAATAAACAAATAATAAACAAACGCAGTTGTTTCAAATGGAGAAGGTCTTAGTAAGGCTTAATTTTGGGTTTCTTCTTAGGGCATTTTCGGGATGGAATAACTGAGTGGCAAGAGGCACCCCAAGCATAAGATGAACCATCCCATGAATTGGGCCTCAAAACCGCATAAAAGGAAAGAGGAGAAAACCTGCTGCGAAGAAGATCTTTTGTCTCTTCCTGCTTCCTGGCTTTCCAGATGTGAGCAAACAGCCTCACATGAGCACAGCTGGGAGGTGGAGGAACCAGATGCTAAGATAAACCTTTCCTTTCTTAACCTGCTTCCTGTCAGGTGTCTCATTACAGCATCAAGTACCCAATGCCATGGGAAGCGGAGTAGAGACAAAAACCTTGCTGGCTCAGGTTAGTATGGGGTCTCCATGACCTCAGAGGTGAAAAAAATGATATCAATTTTCATTTTGCATGAAACAAGCATTCCATCAATTAACTTTGCTCTGTGTCATTCTGTGAGCCCATTACACAGAAAGACGGGTGTTTAGTATTGCAGACCTGATTTATATTGGGTTTTCTGCCATAACATGAACTAGACAAGGACTTTTGCTAGTGAATATATATGGCACAGATATTTCCTAATATATCTTACAAATGTTCTCAGAGAGTTTTTACTTAATATCTGAATTTATTGGAAGTTTAAAAAAACTTAAAAATAATTCACTACCCAAACCCTTCAATGAGTTGAGATTTTATTGAGTGTAGATTATAATGGGAACCTGCCGTGGTGGTCATACTTCTAAAATTATATAATTCAATCCAATGCCTTTTATTTGTTTTGTGAAGAGGGAATTGAAGTGTTCCCTGGGGGATGGTTCTTGTAAAACAATACAGCCAAAAAAGCACATAAATTACAAGAGCCCACAGATTCAAAACATTACATCACACAGAAGGAATGAGTCCTCATCTCCCACTGCATGGGAGGGCAACTACTGTCCAAAACAACTTATGTTTTATAAGAACAGGAAAGAGTCCCCCAGTTGGTTATCCAATATCAAGTGGTCAGCTCTGAAATGATATATATGCAAGTAACATTATATGGACTGAATAAGTTGTATTTACATTACTTATGAACATATATACCTCTATATGGGTGTGTGTATAATAATGAAAAAACAGTCCATGAATTGACAAGAAAGCAAGGAGACATATGGGAGGGGTTGGGGCAAAAAGAAGTTAGGGAGGGAAATGATGTAATTATTTTAATTTCAAAAATAAAAATAATAATTCTTTTAAAAGAAGATCAAAGGAGGCATTTGTTCCCAATAAGAAGAAATGATGAGCATGTATTCATAACATGCTAATTGCCTGACTTGCCTTGAATCATCATCATGCTGCTTCTGTAAATATGCATAATCATGGTGCATCGTTTTAAAGGATTCCAGATTGGAACACACACCTACAGGCGGGTTGAGCAGACCTTAGTGTCCTGTACTCCCAAGCCTCCATTCTTGGCTCTGTAGAGATCTCCATTCAGCTGGGTTGCAGTCTATAGGACAGAGTAGTGGCAGGGAACATGCGTGGCAGATTATTGTCTGATAGACCATTCCTTACTACTTACCAAAGCACACCTCTGTGATATTTTTCTTTTTAGGGGAACATACAAAACGCCCATGATACAATTACAGCGAGCAATGGGCCCAAGTCATGAAGACGAACCTTATAGAAAGCTATTTGTGGTTTTAAAAACATTGTCTTAATTCTTACACTCATTCTCCAGGGCTGTAGAACTTATTTTCAGTCAGACAGGGATAAAAGAAAAATAATGCATTCAGCTTTTATTGAAGATCCTGTTTTTCAAAGATCTTAGCACCATCTGTCTGGTTCTTATTGTCATTGTAATGGATACCTGACAGGAGCAAACTCAAGAAGAAATTTATTCAGCTGATGACTTGAGATGGTACGTTCCATCATCATGGGGACAGGCAAGCAGAAGCTACAGATGGGTGTAGTAATGAGGTACGGGCTGTGTTTCCAGCACCTGAGAGGAGAGCGGACCCTTTTATTCTGTCCCGCCCGACTCCTGACCGTGGGCCTGCTTTTGGCCCTGGCTAGCTTATACCCAGAATAATTATCCACAAACTGGATTCATTTAACACACTGCCTGGCCATTAGTTCTAGCCTCTATTGGCTAATTCTCACATATTATTTTAACCCATATCTAGTAATCTGTGTATCACCACGTGGTCGTGGCTTACCGGGAAGATTCTCACCAAAGTCCATCTTGGGCTGGAGAAACATGGGGTCTGCTTTGGTGACTTCTCTCTCACAGACTTCTGTTCTGTCTACTCCACCCACCTAAGGGCTGCCCTATCAAATGGCCAAGGCAGTTTCTTTCCAATGAAAGCAACCCAAATACAGAAGGACCCTCCTACACCAGGTGGGACTGTGTACATCTGCACAGAGTAGGCCGCAGACAGAAGAATGCTGGCACTTGGCAACATTCTCACTTTTATCCAGTACTGTACCCCCACCTGTGGCATCTGCCCCCTGCCTGTGTTGCCCATTTCAGGGGTTCAGGGCATGTGTTCCTCCTCAATGATGCCTTTTTTCAGAAATTTCCTTCCAGACACACCAGTCTCAAGCCCTTAGTATTTCTTGTACCAATCAAGTTGACAATGAGAATTAACCATTGTGCCAACCAAGTGAGAATACTTAGTAAGACATCTTGGCTCAATACGCTCTTGCCACGCCCTGCTATCCTAGGACTTTGATGATTCCTTCTCACTTCTTATAAGAGTATCCCAAAGTCACTTCTGCCAGCATCATAGTGGAGATAACCCATTGTACAGAGTATCAGCAGTGAAGCCACTGCTCCGGTGGGGGTCCCCATACATCACACTGCTGTGCTCCCTCCTTTCAGTATGATAGGAAGGCCTGTTCTGTTGTGGAATAATGCTCTTGTACACTGTAAAGATTTGTCACTCATATTAGTTTAATAAAATGCTCATTGGCCAATAGCCAGGCAGGAAGTATAGGAAGGGTGACCAGACTAAGAGAATTCTGGGAAGAGGAAAGGAAGAGAGTGAGTTACCAGTCAGATACAGAGGAAGCAAGATGAGAATGCTGCACTGAGAAAAGGTATCAAGCCATGGCTAATCATAGACAAGAATTATGGGTTAATTTAAATTGCAGGAGCTAGTTAATAATAAGCCTTAGCTAATAGACCAAAGAATTTACAATTAATATAAGCCACTGAGTGTTTTATTGGAGACTGAATGGCTGTGGAACTGTGTGGGACAGAAACTTCTTTCTACTAATGGTGCCCAAACATTTGAAAGAATTTCCACATACAGCCTGAGAAAGCTTAAAAAAGAATTCTAGACAGACAAGAACAGAGTCAAGCACAGCTTCTTGGTGACTGTCTTTTCTCTGGTAGACTCTGTTTACTGGCAGTGAGTAGAAGCATGGGCCATTTAAGACTCAGCTTTAGTTGCAAAAATCTTGCAGCTCTTTTAAGAGGTTCTGTCACCAAATGCTTAAATGGTGTTTATGAGCAGCCAGCATCACGCTTCTTGATACTAGCATGGACCTAGAAACTCCAGAATTGTGGCAATAAATGTGGCTCCTGCCAATACTTCCACCGTGAAGCTAAACTCTCAAAAAGCTAAGGAATAGGATGGAGCCGGCTGTTAAAGCCAAAGCTTTAACCCTAATCATATTGCTTAGCAGATTAAAGACTCATGTGCTCAGAAAAAGATAGATATATATGGTAAAGACAGATTCAGAAGAAAAAACTCTAAATGGTTTACAGTGTGTTTAAAAATATACATAGGCTTGGGAGTGAAAAAAAAGGAGAGAGAACATTCTTTAATAAAGAAATAGAGTAGCCAGGCATGGTGGTGCATGCCTTTAATTCCAGCTCTTGGGAGGCATATGCAGGTGAATCTCTGTGAGTTCAAGCCCAGCCTGGTCTTCAAAGTGAGATCCAGTACAGCCAAAGATACACAGAAAAGCCTTGTCTCAAAAAACCAAAAATTAAAAACAAAAATAAAAGAAATAGAGTTTTAAAAAGCCATGTAAAGGTGGAAAATACATAGAGAATCTGGATACTGTATGTTATCTGTTGTCTTTGAATAATTTGCTGAGGAAGGAGCAAAGAAACAACAGCTGATAAAAGACATTTTATTATAAATGCTGCTGGATTAATCCAACCTACATATTTTGAAAATGCTTTGACTTCAAAAGTTAAGTCAAAGGTGTTACTTTGAAGAAGAGTGCTTGTTTTTGTTTGCATAGGAAATAAAAGCCTGTGGATTCATTCTGGGTTAAGAAAAATAAGGTTTGATTAAGGAAGACTCCCTGAAAATTTTTCAATGGGATCAGATGGTCCAGAGGATCCAACATTTTAGAGGACCTTTATTTCAGTTTCTTCTGAATTCTACATCTAGAACAGCCTCAAGACTGCTGGCTGAGATAATTCAGCCTCACAGAGTTCTCCAGTCAGACATGAACATAATCCTAAATTTTCTTTGGGTCCCCATAAAATTATTAGCAGCCCCAATCAGCAGTAAGTAGCCTAGAAAACTATGCCCACATTCCCAAAAATGGATGATGGATGTTTGCCTTTGTTTAAGCTGTTGGTTACAAGTTGTTATTGATAGTTATTGGGAAAAAGCTAAGCAAAGGAGATTAGATTTAGAGTTCTTCTTTTGAAAAAAAAAAGGGGGGAAATTCTATGGGATAATGTTCTTATACACTGTAAAATTTGTCACTCGTATTAGTTTAATAAAATGCTAATTGGCCAATAGCCATGCAGGAAGTATGGGTGGGTCAACCAGACTAAGAGAATTCTGTGAATAGAAAAGGAAGAGAGTGAGTTACCAGCCAGATGCAGAGGAAGCAAGATAAGAATGCTGCACTGAGAAAAGGTATCAGGCCATGTGGCTAAACAGACAAATATTATGGATTAATTTAAGTTGCAAGAGCTAGTTAATCATAAGCCTGAGCTAATGGGCCAAACAGTTTATAATTAGTATAAGCCTCTGTGTGTTTCTTTGGGACTGAATGGCTGTGGGATTAGGTAGGACAGAAACTTCCACCTACACTGTTCCTTCCTTCCAGTCCTTGTGTGTGGACAGTTGGGGACACTCTGCCAAAAGGATATTTCAGAATCACCAGCCCTGTCAGCTTCCTGCCAACAGCTTCTCTATCTATTCCCATAGATATATTGAGAGACATAGGAGTGGCTCTAAAGCATAAGGGCCTTTCCCACAAGACCTACTGCATAGTAGCCATACATGTCATACACTGTCTCTATTTACAGACAAATGTGATTTCATCATCCTCTAAAGCATCTTTTGTTCACTTTGCATCTGAGCCCCTCCATCTATTCCCTCCTGGAACCCTGCTCTTTCAGACATATCTGAGGCTGGAGACTAATTCAATAGCTTTCCATGTGTTATTTGGAAATAAGACATGACTGATCTATGGTGTTCAGCTCAGCTGAAGTGGTGTCCTAATTCCACACTGAGCACTCTACCTCTCTTGGCTTCTCCCTGGAAAGACTGCTGTTCTCTGTCAAGATTAACGAGTGCACACAGGGGACAGTAACAAGCTGGCTTTGAGCAAACAGAGCTGTGAAATGGCCCTGGTAATCAGTGGGACTAGCCTATCTCCTCCACCAGAAAAAAAATATGTTTCACAATGGGGACATAAGCAAACGAGAGACACGGTGTGCTCTGACAACAGGGAACAGTCAGTATGACAGAGATGTCTCACCTCAAGCTTGAAATAGGAATCTAATAAGAGCAGAAAATGATCCTAAGATTTGTTCTGAGAAAATGGCCTTTAGAAAAGCAGAATAACAGAGCCTGGAAAGCATATGCTGTGGCTGGGACAGAGTGTGGCCCGTGCTGACCACGGATAGAATGCTTATGTGCCCCACCATGCAGGCTAGCAGGAGACCCATGATACTTTTGTGAAGCCATAAGAGGGACTTAGAAACTTCTTTCAGACAGAGAGTTGGTGACAAGTTACATGGTATAGCCTCCACTAAATTCTCCCCTGTGTCTTGTATAAGTCATCCGTTGTGCAGTAGTTGCTTGCACATTAAGAGATAGCTACATGTCAGTCAGTAGACCAGGTTGCACTTGGGGCTGGAGAAGGTGGTTAGTGAGCTTTATGTTCCTGGCTTCAGACACAGTTGGTTATTGTTTCTATGGGGCCCAGTCCTCTCCTGTATGTATTTAGCAAGGAATGGTGTCCACGTCATTCTCCACTGCCTCTTGGTGTTTATGTTGGATTCTGGAAGCAAGTTAGACCTGATGAGAGATGATGGTTCAGTAAGGTGAGGGGAGAGGGCTAAACAGATAACTCTGTGCCTAAAAGCATGCACTGATCTTCTAAGGAGCAAACCGGTGAGGAACTGAAATTCTAAGGGGATGGTATGGAAAGCTGCCCTCTAATCCAGGAGGCATTTCTCCATGCAATGTGCAGATACTTGATGCTAGGGAACTCCACATGTGTTGTTACACGCCTTAATTCTGCTTCGGGCAAATTGTCACAATCCCATGCTTTCACAACTGTTCTTTTATTCTACGTTGCTTTTGCTTTTCTCGTGGGTATCTTCATCAGTCCTGGTTTCTACCAGTATGTGAACTGTCCCCTGGATGTCTTGATGAGGACACTACATGGTTCTACCTGTACCCATATCTTGTTTTGGGGGTGTCACATTTGCCCACTGGCTCTCTTATTCATATCTCATGCTCCAAGAAGAGCTTTAATGTGTCTACAAGATGCTAAATATTCTGTAGCTGACAATAGACATCACAGAATGCATGTGTGACTGCAACTTGATGTGAAAGTCTTATAGAAATATCAGGCCTAGGCTCAGTCTTGGTTAAAGCTGTTCTCTGCTGGGAGACCTTGTCCTGCTCTGTGAATTCATTGTTAACTCTTTCCTCTGATTTGCCCTGGGACTCCCAACAGTGCATTCCTAGAGTCTCTAACAATCTTTGGAAAATTGTGGAGTAACTGGAGCTTCAAAGATGTGAGTTCTCTAGTAGCAAAACTTGCAAGATTTGGTCTGTTCTGCTAGTAAGTTACAGACTTCTTCAGGTGTACTGGTACACATCTGGACTCATAACATTTGGGGGGCTGATATAGAAGGATGCTAGGGTGAAAGCTCAACTTGACTAATGAGAGCTACTCTAGTCTAAATTTCACAGACTCAATCTCTAAACACATTAACAACACAGAAACAACAAAATCTGTATTAGGAGGCTGCTTATTTGTTCCTGGCTGCTCAACCCGAAATAACCACACAGAAACCATATTATTTGCAATACTGTTTGGCCAATACCTTAAGCATATTTCTGACAAGCTCATATCTTAAATTAGTCCACCTCCATTAATCTGTGTATTGCTACAAGGCTGTGGCTTATTGGGTAAAGTTCCAGCGTCTATCTCCGCCCGGGCTACATGGCTTCTCCAACTCTGCCTTCTTTCTCCCAGCATTCAGTTTAGTTTTCCCAGCCTACCTCTATTCTGCCCTGTGCAGGCCCAAGAAAGTTCTTTATTAACCAATGGTATTCACAGTATACATAGGGGAAACCCACATCATCTCCCCTTTTCTGTTTAAATAAAAAGGAAGGTTTTAATTTTAACATTAAAATTACATATAACAAAACAGTTATCAAGCAAGAATTACAGTTACCATATTTATATCTATTTTATCTTTTATCATAACAAAGGAAAACTATAACTATCCATTCTTACACTCCATTAAAGACTCCAGAAGGATATACTACTACCTAAGAAAACAGGAAGTGCAACTTTCAAAACTCTAGAACTGACAGAGACATCTCGCTGCCTGGACAGTCACCCAAAGTTTTTCTGTATTGTTGGGGCATTCAATCTTCAGCCCACAGGCCCATAGTATTTCCATGAAGCAGGAAGTTTGTAGAACTGTTTTGTCTTGTAATAGCAAAGTCCATCAGTTGCTTTTTTCTGTGTCTTGCAGAATGTACGGCAAACACTTCTATGTAGCAGGAACCACTAAGGACTGTCTAACCTTCTTTAGGCAGCTTTAGCAGTCATTTTTCTAGGGGTCTTACAAGTCCATTTCATACAACATACTATCAAGCAGTCCAGGCATCATCAGTTTTTTGCATAAATGGCTAACCAATTCCATAAAGAACCTCTTTGGTGCCCATCATCCTATTGAAGTAGCTTGGTGCTGCCAGGAGCAGATGTGTCTCACTGACATGAAAAGTCCTAAGTTCTTAAGCATTTTAAATGCCATAATTTGAATGTCTCCGAAACATTTGAAGAATACTTATCTAACTGAAATATATCTCTGTATATCTAGAATATCTAGCTAACATGACTACAAGCTTGACTACTATAGATGACTATCTATTAACCTGTATATTTTAATTATATATACATTTTATATGAGCTGTACAAACACAATACCTTAATCAAGAGCAGAAATATACATATAACACAATTGACCTTAAATTTGTATCAATAAATCAAGATTCATACCAATGTAAATCTCTATAGCATTTCCCCCTTTAAATGTAAACAAACATTTATAAGCAATATTTGGGAATTGGGGTGTAGTTTTTTAAACTACTTTTTGTTGTTTATTGGGCAAAGTAATTTTGGGGAATGTTTATGGCAACCTTTTGGGGGGGTCTTGGTCCATTAAACAACATTTGTCTGGAAGGGTTTTTTTATAGGTTCTCATCTGTTATGGAAACAAAAGCAGAACATCTTTTTTTAAAGCAACGTATTTTTAGACTCAAATTTTGAAGGCAAGATACCTTTATGTTGGTTTAACTTAGCAGTCCATACAATGAAATGTCTTTTTGTATTTAGCTCCTTTACAGTTAAAAACTTTAAAGAAAACATAATAATATATATAAGTTAGACTCTCTATGTATATTTTCTATTTATGTGGCTTATTTTTATTCATTTATTTTTATCTATGACTTACTCTGTCTCTATAAAGACTTTGTTTTATTTTTTAAAAAAACATTTTTATAACTTTCTATACTTTTTAAAGTCTATGTACATTTTTAAAACATATTGTGACCCATATAGAGGTCTTTTTTACTTGAATCTGCTTTTATTGTGTATTTGTAATCATGTGTTTTGACTAGTACGGCTTTTTAAAACATCAAGCATTTTTTAAAAACCTAAGTGGCAGCATTGCTAGGACAAACACAGTCCTGCCTGTTTCTTCTGCCCAGTCCAACATGGCAGAACTCCATTTAGTGCCTCTGAGACTGCTGGGTGAGAGCTGTCCTCACCACCTCAACTCTGATAATCAGTTGACCCATGCTGCCACCAAGTAACTTGCAGCACACTGCCCACAAACCCAGTGTAAATGCTCAGCTTCCTGGAAGAGCCAGAGTTCGTGCTGGCAGCACAGTTCAGAAAGTTGCAGTTTCAAAACTGCACAGTTTTTATTTTTTATTTTTTGCTACCACTGAACCAGGAAAACATCTCTTAAAGAAGCCATGGTGTTAAGCTGTGCTTAACTCTGTTTTCTTAAAGTGGATTTTAGTCGACCATGTTGGCATGCCAATTTGTTGTATGAGGCTGCTTGTTTGTTGCCAGCTGCTCAGCCTTGAAATAATCACACAGGAACCATACTATTTGCAATATTGTTTGGCCAGTAGCTTAAGCATATTTCTGGCTAACTCACATCTTAAATAACCCATCTCCATTAATCTGTATATCACCACAAGGCTGTAGCTTACCAGGTAAAGTTTTGGCATCTGTCTTCTACGGCAGCTACATGGCTTCTCTGACTCTGCCTTCTTTCTCTTAGCATTCAGTTTAGTTTTCCCCACCTACCTCTATTCTGCCCTGCATGGACCCAAGACAGTTCTTTATTAACCAATGGCATTCATGACATACATAGGGGAATCCCACATCAAAAGTCACATCTTAGTTCAGCATCCATGTCCAAGCATGCTCTTGAAATAAGCAGCATGAACTTGGCATTTTGATCCATGCCTCCCAGTGTCACCTAGTGGGAGAGTCCTTAGAACTACCTACCAAATATTCCCAGCATGCCTCCTTCCTGGTATAAAGTCCCAACATCAGAGGTGTCACATCCTGCTTTGGCTAAGTGAAAATGTGTGCCTTGGAAGGGAAAGAATTCCCATACCACCCAGAGGGTGAGCATGAAGGTCAAGAGACCTCAGCCTCTACCAGCTTGGGACCTCACGTGACCAAAGGGAGCCAGCTGATATCTACATTGAGCAAACTGTCTAAGCAGAAATGTCCCAAGTAGTTAAGAGTTTTTGGATCCCCTCTTCATGCCACAGGACCCACTTCATCCTGAGGAGTACATGGTTGCCTTTTCTTTTCAGCGGTCTATTATGCGGAGGAATTTTTCCAATTAAGAAAACTGGACATGGGTTGAATTTACCAAACCATGATGATATACTGAAAGACCTAAGCAGCCTCACTGCTATTTTCTTCCTGGTTTTGATAAAATCAAAATTGGAAGTGTTTAGTGTGGCTCACAGATTAGAAGGGGGGCATCAATCATGAAGGTAAAGGGATGGTAGGGAGACCAGGGTGCTGTCTGAGGCAACATGGGTGACTGCTTGCTCATATCTTGGTGTCAGGAAGCAAAGATGGTGAATGCCAGTACTTATCTGGCTGTGTTTATCTGACTTCCTCCTTTCTCCTTTTTACTGAGTCCAGGATTATGCTACTCACTTGTAGAGTGGTTTTTCCCTCTGGAAACACTGTCTCTCTGTCAAAAATGCATCTCAACAGCACACTGGGCTTTTCTTTCTTTTCTTATTTTTTTTTAAATTTGATTTTCATTTTACATACCAACCCAGTACCCCTCCCTCCTTTTCTTTGCCCCCCACCTCTCCCCATCCCTCCCCCATCCACTCCTCAGACAGGGTAAAGCCTCCCTTGGGGAATCAACAAAGTATGGCATACCAAATTGAGGCAAAACCAAGCCTCTCTCCCCTGTATCAAGGCTGAGCAAGATATCCCACCATTTGGAGAGTGGGCTCCAAAACGCCAGTTCATGCACCCAGGATAAGCCCAGGTTCTACTGCCAGCCCCTTCTCTCCCCACCCATTCCCAACAGATCAAGCCACACTGTCACCCACATTTAAAGAGCTTAGTTTGGCTCTATGCATGATCCCCAGCTGTCAGTCCATGTCCTTGAGCTCCCACTAGCTTGGGTCAGCTGTCTCTGTGGTTTTCCCAGTCATGATCTTGACACCCACCCCAACACTCCCGCCCTGCCATTCATATGATCACTCCTCCCTCTCTTCAACTAAACTCCAGGAGCTCAACCTCCACTGGACTTTTCTTAATCCATTCATGTTGACAAAAACAGCCCTTGTAGTCACTGAAGAAATTAGATTCTTAAAAATAGTCTTTTTTGTTTTTTGGTTTCTTGAAACAGGGTTTCTCTGTGTAGCTTTGGAGCCTGTCCTGAAATTTGCACTGTAGACCAGGCTGGCCTTGAACTCACAGAGATCTGCCAGCCTCTGCCTCCTGAGTGCTGGGATTAAAGGTGCGCACCACCATGACCCAGTTTAGAGTCTAAAAATGAGGGACTGTGTAGACACTGTGACAAATAAGTAGAAGAATATGCACTCTTATTGAGAGTCATTAAATACTGACGATGTCATTAAACACACAGAGCAGAGCAGGAAGGCAGCCTTCCTCTGTTCCTATGAAGACTGAAGGGCATCTGGAAAAGGTGAGTGAGGAATTAAATATTATGCTCCTAAGGGAAATAGAGACTTCAAGACGCCAGTCACCTTTCTGGAAAATTCTTTAAGATCTTGCAGCTCACTGTCCCTCTGGGAAGAAGACTTCTCTGGCTCTAGTGTCAACCTGGGACTGACGGGGCAGGGAGCTTGAGCCTTCTCTGTACCCATGTGAGGTAAACCCTGGGTTGGAAAAGGCTCTTATCTTCAGTGCTTGTAATAGTTCTGGGAGTCATATGTTATTCTTCATGGCTTGACAGTGAGGTCACTTATTTTGCGAGAGGCCATTACAGACCTGATTCCCACAAGGGACTGCAGACACACCAGGACCAGAGTCAGTGCCCCCACATGATGCCACTGCCCCTCCTGCCTTGGGCACTGGGGCAGTCAGAGACATGCTTGGTGCCTGTGACAAAGGTCCGTCTGTGGGACTGAAGGAGGGTGGTTTTAATACTTGGAGAGTTCACAGTTGATGACATATTTTGTTTGGTCTATTTTTGTGGTTTATTTCTTGTTTGTTTGCTTGTTTGTTTTGATTTTAAGATAGTTGTCTGTTATGTAGTATAGGCCAGCCTGCAACTCTTTTTAAAATTTTGTATTTTTTAAAATTTTGTGTGTATGAGTGTCTTACTAGCATGTGTGTATATTTACCACATGCATGCAGAGCCCACAAAGCACAGAAGAGGGAAAATTAGGTCCCCTGGAACTGGAGGTACAGATGGTTATGAGCCACCATGTGAGGGCTAGGAACTTAGCTCAGGTCCTCTGGAAGAGCAGCATCACAGAGCTGTCTCTCCAGCCTGTTTGTTTTGTTTTTGAGACTCAATACCATGTAGTCTAGACTGGAGTACATATCTTAGGATGATCTTGAACTTCCGATCCTCCTGCCTCTATCTCTCCAAGTGCTGGGATTATAGACATGAACCTGCACGCCCCATTTTAGGAGGGGCCGGAGATCAAACCAAGAGCCTGGCAAACTAGGTAAGCCCTCTGCCACTACCACCATCCCCAGACACAATGTGGCAATTTTAACAAAGGAATAAGGCTGTGGGTGTGTATCTTATTTAACTATTCTCTTCTCCAGCCTTCCAGCAACTCATTTCCACATCCCTGTTCTCAACTCCAGGACTCAAGCCTGATATTTTTTCTCAGAAATGGCACCATAGGGATTATTTGTACCTGGGTAGACTCACATCATCTAGAGTTTCTGAAATTTATCCCCATTGACACTGGTATACTAAGTTCCTTTGCACTGCTGAGTCATCCCCCTTTGTGTAAATGTACAAATAAATTCTCTATAAATTCTTGTACATTTCTCTATTGGTAGACTCTTTCCTAATTTTGGATATTATGAATAATGATGTTGTAAATATTTGTATCCATATTCTTTTGTTTGTGCATATTGCATTCCTTTAATCAAATGTGTAATTTTACAAATGTTGGGCCACATACAAATGAATCATACTGTACAGAGAATTTGAAGTTTTTGGTTTCTTTTTAACATTTTTTTTTATTTCACTAATTCAATAGGGACACATTCAGTTAAATACAAACAGTGCTTCGTAGATCTTACGGATGCTGAAGTCTACAAGAGTTTTGTAAAGACCATAACGAAAGTCTCTAATATGTACAAGCAATGATTCTCTATATGCATCAGACATTCTAGCAGCAACTTTTTCATTTTTAAAATTCTCTCTCCTTCATTATGAGTGTGGATTTTGAAAAAAAACCATATCTTTCTGCATTTTACCATAATTTCTATATCTTTGATAAGAAAGAAAGCCTGTCTGGTCTGAGTTTGGACAGGAATATCATCAGACTTTTTCCTCCCTTATGAATTCTGTACCCACATATTTCAGGGCTGCTGCCAGTCAGGAGGGTTCTGAGCACCTTCAGGATTGGAGGAACAGCCACTGTTGCTTCTGCACTTAGAGGCTGGCTGAAAGGGGGGCAGGTCTTAGAAGGAGAAGAACGTGGGTACTTGGCTGGCTTGGATTGCTACCCAGCTGTCCCTGGCTAACAAAGTTGAAGGGGATTTCATTAAAATTTTAAACAAAAATAAAGTCATTGAGTTTTGTTTTGTTTTGTTTTGTTTGCTTGTTTGTTTTCTGTTTTCAGTAAATAGTGCTAGGAAACCTAGATCCACAGGCTGCAGGGTGTGTTTCAATGCCTACTCTGCACACTCTACATCATAAATAAAAATCCCTTCCAAGTCAACAACAGAATTGAAGGTAAAGGCTAAAACTATAAGAGTCTTAGAGGAAGAGACAAGGTTTTGGTGAGCTTAGATCAGGCAGTAGTGCCTTAGATATGAATAAAAAAATAGATAACAGAGGAACCAAACTTCATAAAAAAATTAAGGACCAAACCAAGAGCAACACTGAGGATATGAAAAGATAAGACACAGAATGGGAGACAATATTTGTCAATTATGTACCAATAAACTGTACCTAGAAGATGGATGGTTTTAGTGCCAAGGATTAAAATGATTATCTCCCTTAGAAGATGCACAACTAACCCATTTGCATGGAAAATGACGCTCTACAGCATCGCCTTAGACAAGTGTCAATCAAATCACAGTGGATTGTCATCCATCATTGGGATGGCTCCAACAACACAGACAAACCCTCACAAGAGATGGATGCATTCAATCTCTTCTGTGTGGGGGTGGGGATAGAGAATGGTACAACTTTGGACAATACGTTGGTAATTAATTCACCTGACAACTGCTACATACTCAAGAGATGTGACATCAACATAAATGTTCATAGCAGTTTTACTCATAACAACCCAAAGTGGAGGGAACTCACGTGTTCATCAACCAATGGATGGATAGTGTATCTCAGGGGATGTATATTAGTCATTCCCAGAAAGGAAGAAAATATGAATGATGAACGCAGGAGCTAGAAACCGGTCATGGCAGATATGACAGGCACCCCAAAGCAGCTGTTCTGAGAACATCCACACTGAAGTCAGGATGCCAGGCGAGAGTCATAATTTCCAACACCTTGTCTCTCTCACCCTTGTCAGGAGCTCTACATGAGAACATAATTGAAGCTGAAGAAAGCACCTGGAAACCTGATCGGGCCAAGGGAACCAATCAGCTCCTCCTCCTCCCGTTCCTTACCCCAGTGTCATCTGCTCTAAGTCCTTTTAACCCCACCACCACCAGACTAAAAGTTCAACAGTACCCATGACTCCTCCTCCTGTGCAGGAGCTCCATCATCAATCCCTCCCCCCCTCCCTTTAGCTCTCATCTCTAAATGTATATAAACTTGCTAAATAAACTCACCCTCTGGGGCTGGTGAATTTCATTCTTTAAATTCTCCAGACAAGATTCCACAAGTTACTAACTCTAGGCAGCTTTGGTGGCTGTAGTGATTTGAATAGGCATGGCTCCCGTAGATTCATGTGTTTGAATGCTTGGCCCCACAAGTTGAGGCACTCTTAGGAGTTGTGACCTTGTTGGAGAAAGTGGGCCACTGTGAGGGAAACCTTTGAGGTCTTACACGCTCAAGCTAGGCCCAGTGTGGTACACAGTCTCTCTCCTTCAGCAGCTGCCTGCAGATCAAGATCTAGAATGCTCGGCTCCTTCTCCAGCATCATGTCTGCTTGCATATTGCCATGGTTCTAGCTATGATGATAACGGACTAAACCTCTGAAACTGTCAGCCAGCCTTACTTAAATGTTTTTCTTTTTAAGAATTGCCATCGTCATGGCATTTCCTCACAGCAATAAAACCCTAACTAAGACAGTGGCCATAAAGTTTTTGGGAATACTAGCATCCCAAGAAAAGTTCGCCAAGAGCCAAGGAGGTCTGTTATTCTAAAGGGCATCCTGCCCCATTTTCCTGAGTTTAAAAAAGCCAGGAGAGAGGACAATGCTGTATCAATGTGGACAGAAAAGTAGGGACTATAGAATGAGTGGAAATGAGAAGTGACCCCAAATAGGTTCAGGGTATTTGGGAAGACAATTAAGATATTTTTAAAATAGTGTAGAAACCAATGATTTCAGAAGCCTCCTAATATACGTGTGTGTGTGTGTGTGTGTATGTGTATAATGGAGATTATATGTGTATCTGTATGTGTGTCTGTATGTATATATATATATATATATTATACAGCATATATAGTTTAGATGGAGTTACCCTAAACTAAGAGACAATGAGCTACTGAATAAAAACCCCAGTGCCAGTACCCTTTTTGACTTGTTGGTCAATAGGTACCCACTGACACCACTAAAATTATGAGTTAACTGCCAATACCTTTGGCTACCCTACTAAACATGAAGATAAGATCCTCCTGGTGAAAACAGAACATACTTAAGTCATAGGAAATGGAGCAATCACTCAGGTACTGAACTGGAAACTTCATCCTTCCTAACCAGTTTTCAGAAAGCTTTTACATTACATTTCATTTACAATACTAAGTGAGAAAAACAATCAACAATTTTACCCAGCTGTGTACCCTGCAAACCTACACTAACAACTGGACTGAGAAGATAAGCCCATTGGTGTAATAGTGGCATGGATGTTATAGGAGTCACCAAGCACTTTCTGGGTGACTTAAAAACCTCTACAAGATAAAATATATGCCTGATACTGTTCACCAGACCAGAAAATTGTGGTTAGCTAGGTAATGGGCCCTAAGAGAGGATCTGCTAGTATTATCCTGCTACATGGACATTATATTAAACTGCTCCCTAAAGTTTTTCTCCTTATATCCATAGATTGATTCATCTCTCAACCCTCATCAGAGGAGCTTCCAGTAGACATGCAGCTGGTCAACTGCTGGGATTTTCCAGAAGTTACTTGATGTGTGATTGTATCTTTGCCCTTGATGATAACAGTGTTACATTCACATACACACATATATACATACATATATACATATATTTATACATATATATGTATATATGTAATATTTTAAACATTTCTAATTTTAAATTTCTGATATGGCAAGTTTTATTATATATTGTGTCTATAAGCAATAACCATTGGGGTCCTCAAAAAACTTAAGCAGAAAGGGGCCCTGAGGTGAAAGATTCAAGAAACCCTTGTCTAGATAAAACCATGAACCAGAGCTGGATATAGGAGTCTTTGAGGATGTTGCTACAGGATCTGTGTGTTTCACACTTCACACCATTCATGAAGTTAGTCAGTAAGAGATCATCTAGACCTCTGCTGCTCCATATCACTGTCTTGAACCTGAATTACCTTGCATGCACACAGTGACGCCCTGTGAATAATAAGACAGCCCTGAGCCTGAATGCTGGAGGAACCTAGGAAGGAGCCAGGGAGGAACCCAAACAGATGCATTGAGAGGGTAAATGCTCTCTGCCTGATCTGGCACTGCTGCTGTGGTCCTTCCTCCCTCCCTTTCCCTCTCCCTCTCCCTCTTCTCCCCCTCCCCCCCCTCTCTTTCATCCTCTGAAGCAGGTCTGGAGGAGTCAAAGTCATATCCAATCACTCTGATCTCTTTCTCCTTATTTCACAAGGAAGCCTAGAAGACTAAAAAGTTGGGGGCACTTTAACCTTGCAATGTCACGCATTTACCCGCACTCCTGCCCTTAGCATCAGTATCACAATGGAAGTCCAGCTCACTCATTAGGATCAAGTGCTGCCCCCTACCTGGAGTGTACTCTGAGGTCCCCAGGACTTGGCCTGGTATGCAGGGAAATGTTCAAAGGCTTCTGGTTGAACACATGAAGGAGTGAATTTCTCCCCCAGAGAACACAATCATGGGCTGGCAGACATTCTAAATGGATATAAAAAGGCCTTGGAGTCTGCTGCTGGAGGCTGACTACCTAACCTCAAACATCCATCTAGAGTGACCCACCACAGAGATCAATCAGATCCAGTCCCTCGGATGACAATAGGTTGGGGGCATGATGAAAGGGAGGTTCCATGCCAAGTTTTAGTATTTCACCAACTTAATTGACTGTGTTCACCAGCATCTTCTGCAGCCCATCTGGCAGCCTCCTGGCAGCTGTCGGGATTTGTTCTCTCATCCATGAGGGAGGGGCTGGCCTCTGGAGACAACAGTACCAGGGCTTCAGGGACCAAACCAGGGATTTGATGTTTGACTCACAGTGAGTATCAGAAGGGAATAAAAACAGTGATAATGCTTTGTCGCTGGGAAACCCAGCCAGCATAGGAGAGACACAGCACAGAGTTGCATCCAGAGAGACAGCAGGAAGCCTGGATTTTCCTACTGTTTTCTGGAGAAAATACAGCTATCCACCAAGGACAGCTTGAAAGACAGCTGGGGACCATGTTGCTGGGAGGCAGTGAGGGAGCTGCTACTTAAGAAACGGCTGATCAATCACTGCTTTCATACTTGGCTTCTTTGAGACAGTCTTATTATGTAGCCTAGGTTGGCCTACACAGGATGGCTTGTTTCTTTACACAGGGTCTTGTTACGTAGACCAGGCTGGTCTCTACCTCTTGACTGCTCTGCTTCCGTTTCCTGAGTACTGGGACTATGGGTGAGTCCCACTTCCGCCCCAGCTCTGAAAACCACTTGATAAGTACTTCCTGTGACTACTGATGAAGAAAGTACATACAAATGGATTCCAGATCTTTGTGAGGCGCCCCTTCCCCTTTTGCCATTGTTTCCAGGATGTCCCATTGGCCACCTACACATGTCAGCAAGAGAGGCAGCTTGTGGGGAGCCAGTGCAGACCAGTTTCCATGGATCACAGCCACGTTCTGAAGATTTTGCCCAGCTACATCACTGTTAGGTAGTTTTGCTTCTTGGAATTGACAAGCGCATGCTATGAACTGAACCATATTGTAGAGCTGGCCAACTGATGGAAAACACAGACAGAGACACACATACACACACCCCAACTTCAAAGGTTCAGTATCCTGTTATTCACAGCTGTTGGTGGAGGGGGCTGGGAGTCCAACCTATTCCCTCCGTGCTAGACCCTCTCCATATCCACACGGAAAATACGGAAGGTGCTAGAAGCAGTATGCTCAGAGCATCTCTGAAAATGAACTCTTAATAAAGGGTAGGGGCACCAGGAAGAGGACATGGGCTCAGAGGGAGAGGACAGCTGCTGAAGGCCCTCGATTTCTAGCACAGCTCAGAGTCTCTGGCTTTTCCATCAAGTCTCAGAGATGTTGTTTTAAACACAGGTCTCTGGCGGTTTACCTCCTTCTTGGACGCTAAAGGAATGTGTGCAGCACGATTAATAAAAACCCAGAGACAAATATTGGGGTTCAACCTGAAGGTCAGAAAAGCAAATAGCCAGCCACTGGCTCTTACCTCTCCTTCAGTCCGAAATAGCGAACCTGGCCTCTAGGAATCTCAGATGTGACTGTGTCTGCGAGCTGTCTCCTCCCCTCCCGTCTTATATTCTTCTCTAGGGCTGAGATTAAAGGCGTGCACCACTACCACCTGGTTTCTATGGCAAACTAGTGTGGCTATTGGAATTAAGGGTGTGTGTCCCCACTGCACTGGTCTGTACAGCTGACCAGCACAGCTATTTTACTCCCCGACCTTCAGGCAAGCTTTATTTATTCAAATACAAATGAAATAGCACTACAATTTGTTTCCGATCTATCACCCGGACTGTCAACTGGACACTTTATACCTGCTTTGGAGCTTGCACGAGGTATAGGTATAATTTGGTTAGGACAGCAGGGGAGGAGTCAACGGATAGCTGTATCATGTTGCCTGTGGTGAAAACACATCCTGGCCTCCCCAGGGTCTGTGAGGCTCAGTCGACTGTGCCGTGGGGTGGGAGCAGTGAGAGGATCCTCTCAGGAACGCATTGACAGCATGTCCACTTCCCACGAGGACTGAGGGAGGAAGGGTAGTGCAGAAGGTGGCACACAGAAGCCACTGGCAGAGGGGCAGCAAGGACAGTGGAGATATTCTCGGGAGGTCTACTTTATTATATGTGTGATTGATAGGCTCTGAGGGTTCTCCTATTATCATAGTCCATAAGGAACATGGACTTGGGCATCTGTGCCACCTCAGAGATAGCCACACGGGCAGCCCATCCCTTAGACATCGACCTGTGGACTCCCATCATGAACTGGGCATGCTCAGAGACCTGACCCAATGTATTCTCTGTATATTTCAAAGTTATCAAATCTATAGTCTGTGGGAACAGTAGGACAGGGTGCTGGGCTGACATCTAGAGATACCTAGAAAATTATATACCTGTAATTGCCTTTGGGAAAAGATCTCATTGTTTCTAAATTTGAGGCAATCTTTTAAAAGATTCTCTTTCTTTATCAGTCAAAGGGAGACAGGGTAATGCTACTTACACCGTGACTACAAGAAAGAACACTTTATACATTATAGTTTCCCTGTGAGGCATGTGTATTGGGACCAAGCCTGTCTGAGGAAGCCCTCAAGGTTCCTTGTAAGAAAGAGTTTCTTCAGCAATGGTGGATAAACCTGAGGCAGGAGGCGGGCACGTGATCCTGGTAGATGTGGGGTAGAGCTCTTACTGTTTAGAGTTGCCTGTGCTGGAATCCTTTGCAATGGAAAAAAGCAAGACAAGGAACAGATCCTATTATTAACATCAGAGAAATAGCATTAGCTCATTCTGCAAGCCCTGCATGTGCTCGGCAGAAGGTTTCCAACCTGAACTCAGGGCAGAGTGGAACTTGGGACAGGCCTGGGCCTTACTTCATTGTCACGGACCTCAGCAAACAGGAGTTAAGAGAGGGGCTACAGCTAGGCAAGGAGTGTGGTGTATTCGGGGAGAGCAACCTAGTCCCAAAATGAGAATACCAGGGGTCAGGTGGGGAACTGAGGGGCTCTGCAGGGTAGAGAGCAGGGACTAGGGTGTGGCTTTGTTCTAGGCACCCTGGTGAGCTTATAACCCAGACCAAGCCAAGTGCAGAGAGCACACTGGAGACCACTCAGAGTTGGTGAAGGCAATAGAAAGTGGATGGGCCTGCTGAGTCTGAAACCAGGTACTGAGAGTCAAGTCAAAGGAAAGAGGCAATCTAAGACAATAGCCTGGGCTGAGGGCTGACTCGAATTTTGAGGTAGAAAGTCAGAGATGGGGTGGGAGGATGGTGACACCAAACTGCCTCCTGCATCCAGATTAGTGCTCTAGTTTCCCCTAATTTTACTTGAAGGATAAGTGTGTCTTTCTACCCTTGAGTCTGGACTAAATTCATGCTGCTGGCGGCAAGTAGCAAGCTTTGTTTGACCCATGCAGGTGGCACTCATCCTGGTCCCAGGACACCCACACCCATGTGACTCTGCAGCAGATACCCTACAAAGTCTGCAGGCAGGCCTCAAAGTTCCAACTTCTGCGAGCTTACAATCAGAAACAGCTTTGCAGCCACCACACTGACGCAGGGACATGGTCCCCAGCGCACACAGATGCACACAGGGCTTGGCACCCGAGCAGGATAAACCGAACACACCAGTTGGCACGGTCTAAGCGATGGCAGAAGAGGAAGGGAAATCACATGTTAGAATGCCACCAAATAAGCCATCTGAGCCAGGTGCAAGTCATACCCCAGGACCCCAAAAGTGGCACTCGGTGGAGGACCTTGCTGTGTCTGTGGGAAACTAACTGGACCAAAGCAGGGTGTTCCACTTGGAACCACTCCCGAGGGCCACCCAGTAATTTCCATAAAAAGCATCAGGGCATCTGGTCTGGCCCTGGAATGCACTTGTTACACACAACAGCAGGGCAGGAAGCGGTGTCAGATGTGGGGAGACCATTTTTCAATGAAACTGGCAAGAGGAGAGAGATTATTTCCGCTGCTCTTTAGAGGGTCTTGCATGGAGGTTCATCACCAGAATACTGAATCAGAATACACTGGGGTGGGGGTGGCTCAGGCTCAAATGGTTCAAGGGGTGTGTGTGTGTGTGTGTGTGTGTGTGTGTATATATATGTATATATATGTATATATGTGTGTGTATATACATATATATGTATGTATATATATATACATATATATATATAGAGAGAGAGAGAGAGAGAGAGAGAGAGAACTAGAGAAATAAGGACCTGTGTGTCAACACTGTAATGGTTAGCATTAATTATCAACTCAACAGAATCTAGAAAGAGCCAGAAGATGGTTTTCTGGGCATGGCTGTGAGGGATCAACTTGATCCTCTTTGTTGATACTGGATAACCCACCTTATCTATAAATGGAGCCGTTCCTCTGGCAGGAAAGCTTGGGTTGCATAAACTAGAGACACTGATAGGAGCACCAGCACGAATTCCGTCACTGCTCTCTGTTTCCCATTGTGAATGTGATGTGAATGTGACCGGCTGCTTCAAGATCCTGCTGTCTTGTCCTTCCTGCCATGATGGACTGAACCCCTGAGATAAGCTGAAATAAGTCTTTTCTCCCTCAGGTTGCTTCTGTCAGAGGATTTCATCAAGGCAACATGGAAGGTAACTAAGAAAAAAACCACATAGTTTGTTTCTCTAAGCCCTTGTGTTGATAACATGGCTGGATGGGAGGAGTAAGGAAGCCAACCTTGGGAAAATCAAGCCCTCAGCAACACCGTCATTGCTTTCCCCCCACATCTGTTCAGGGAGAACCAAACCCCTGAACCTGGAGGTTTCACTGGGGGGCTTGGGGCTCTGCTCTGTTTCAGGCAAGAAGGGGTTTCTTCTGAAATTTGTACATGCCAAGTTCTGTGAGCTTTCGAGCCCAAGTGTTTCTGTTTTTATTTTAACTAATGACTTTAAAATGAATGACACAAGCTTAGGGACCAGTAAAGACCAACCGCAGCCGAGGAAAGAAGAAAGAACTTAAGCCTGACATTCTGCTGGAGCTCATTTAAGCATACAGAGAGGAATGTCCATGTCTAAACCACCCACAGAAGCAGACAAAGGTTCTCCTGGGTGCTAAAAGACACCCGAAGCAACAGCATGTCATTTACAAAGAAAAAAAGAAAAGAAAAGAAAACTTTGGTTGGGACAAGTATTCAAAGTATCCATTTCATCAACACAAACCATTCTGATACAGCATCAAGATATGGTCATCCAAAACAAACGCAAGCTGTCCTCTGAACCTCCATCTTACTGTAGCATGTCAGATGGAGCTAGAGAGAATGAAGCACTTCTAAATGGCCAACGCTGTTTTTTATTTGTCTTAGTATTTCCCCTCAGAACTGTAACTGAAGTGACTGAGTGGGTGTTCAAAGGCTTGTTGAATGCATGGATGAACAAATCATGGCCATGAATGTCTCCTTTCCGGTTCCCTTTCTCTGGTGTTGTAGAGGAGATAACTTGGGAACTCCTGGGTGATCCACCTCTGCTTTCAAAACCTGAGGTTTCTATTGTTTGTGCAACAGAATGGCTGCACATTTTCTTGGCCACAGCATTTTCCCATTGCTAAAAGAAAAACAGAACTGGTCTGCTCAAGATATGGATCCAAGTTCCCCCAACTTTGTTAGTTCACAAACACAGGCGTGTCAAGGCACAGGGGGAAGGGTGACCAGACCTGATCCACACTTGAAGGCTGCTACCCCATCCCAGGCCTGTCAGGGACAGCTGATTGGTTTTGTGTGCACTCAGGCTGCACAGAACAAGGAATCCTTCTAGCACAGAGGTTCTCCGTCTTCCCAACACTGAGATACTTTAATACAGTTCTTCATGGTGTGTTGACCTCCAACCGTAAAATTATGTTTTTGCTACTTCATAGCTGTAGTTTTACCACTTTTATGAATTATAATGTGAATATATGATATGCAGGACATTTAATATGCGATCCCCAAAAGGGTCGTGCACAGGTAGAGAACTGCTGCTTTAGCATTTATCTGTGTTTTAAAGAGACCCCAAAACTCAACTGAACACCATGGCCAGGAGCACAGTCTCCGCAATACCCCTGAGTCCACAGTCTCACAGTCCTCAACTCTACTCCACATGTGCACATACTCCTGAACATGCATGCACACCAGGAAAGGGGGAGAGTGTGCTTGCAACTAAGAATGCAAACACTGTTGAAAGAAACGAAAAAATTAAGTTGCCTTCTGCAGTGGTTTGAATAAGAAATATCCTTCATGGAACCTGCTATTTGAGCACCTGGTTCTGGTGGGTGGTGCTGCTTGGAGAGGGTGTGGAACCTTTAGGAACTGGAGCCTTGCTGGAGAGGGTACATCACTGGGAGTGGGCTTTGAGTGTTCTCAGCTTCACCGCCTACTTCTGGTTCTCCTCTCTCTCTGCTTCTTATGCGTCAATGAAGATCTCTGTTCCAACCGTTTGCTGCCACAGTTCACTGCCATGATGGACCATCTCTCTGGAAACAGAAGTCCAAATAAGTCCCTTCTTCCAGGAGCCACTTCCGGTCCTGCGTCTTATGTGTCTATGAAGATCTCTGTTCCAACCGTTTGCTGCCACAGCTCTCTGCCATGATGGACCATCTCTCTGGAAACAGAGTCCAAATAAGTCCCTTCTTCTAGGAGCCACTTCCGGTCCTGGTGTCTGATCACAGCAAGAGGAACGTTCCAGACGCACCCCAACTCTTAGAAACCCAAGGGAAAGTTCACAACCAGATGCACATCTAAATCCAGAAGGTTACAAGGAATTGTTGGGGCGGGGGGTGCTCACTACTCACACCGTCTCACTGCCAGAAAGCAGTGTTGCTCACAAAGTCATGCTTTAGATGCCCTTTAACATTCTCCACCTCAGAACAGCACACTTGGAGCTTTTAATCCCTTCAGCTGAGAGAAGAGATTTGCTTAAGGATGGAAAAAAACAGGATATGGAAGCTGCAATAATGAACCTTTCAATGCAGTTAATGGCTTCCAGCTACATAGTCACAAGTAATTTGCTTCTTAACTCCTCACATTTCACATCAAAACTCTATAGCTCCCAGATCATGGCAAGAACGTGTTACAACCTCTTCTGTGACTGTCAAGCTTATTCAGTCTGCACAGGAGCTCTCCAACTCACCTGGTCTCAAGAGCTCTTGAAAGCCATAGTCCTCTTGCTGACAGTGTGGAGTGCTCCTTTAGAATTAATCCTATTACACAGAGAAGAAGGATGTTGCGGCAGAAATATCATATTATCATAACATCCCGTGTATGCAATGGGACATTTGCTGAAGATTTGCACCCAAAACTAATGAGGAAACCAAACACAATTATCCATCATGAGTGCTTCATTTCATGTTTGTAGAGTTGAGAAAGGTGTTCTGTACAGCCAACAAAAATGAAGGGAGCAAATCTTAATTTAAGATACAGAAAACAACCTCCATGGAATGAGCATCCTGAGCAAAGAATACATATATAATATATATATATACACACTTTTATTGTGTCTCTGTGTGTATATCTCTATCTCTATATGTGCACCTCTATGTTTTTATATATGGTGTGTATATGTGTGTATATATGTGTGTGTGTGTGTGTATATGTATATATATATGTGTGTATATGTTGTGTTTCTCTGTGTGTGTGTAGAAAGAGATAGAGAGAAAGGACAAACTACAAAGACAAATGGAGAAATAGAGCTCTCATCTTTCTCCCCCTCACTGTAGCTTGCGAAAGGGCCTGCATTCCTAGGGATAATACTGTATGTAAGAAGTTCTTCTTAAAAGAGAAAGGGTTTCATGTTATAGTTTATAAATGTTAAATAATTGCATACTCCCATCAAATGACAAACACCCTTTACCTGGTCACTCTAGGGAAGATGTTCAAACTCACTGGCCTCAGAGTCCCTTGAGCTCTTGTCCCCTCAAGAAGTTTTTAGTGCATGGAAAAGAACAGATGAAGAACAGACCGTTGAGGAGTTGTGCCTGTGAGATCAGTCAGGCATAGAAAGACAATTTTCTCCTGTTCTGTGGACTGTGGGTCAATTGATCCCAGAGGCACAGGATGGATGGTGACCAGAAGCTGGAGGTGGGGGATAGGGCCAGATAGTCAAGGGCGTCAAAAATCTTTTCATGGGAAATATACATTATCATCATAGTTGCAGCACATAGTGTGGAGATAATTGTAGACTACCATACATTTCTAAATTGCTAAGAGAATACAATTCAAATGTTCTCATTGACACAACTAAACATTTGGAGTAATGGATACATCAGCCCGTCTGGTTTAATTATGCCACATTGTATCCAGGAATCAGAGCATCACATTGTACTCCATAAGTCTGTGTCATTGTTAACTGTTAAATTACAGTGATTCTTTTGGGTGGGAGGGCTCTGTACTTAAGAGCACTTACTGCTCTTCTAGAGGAGCCAAGTTCAGTTCCCAACACTCACATGGTGGCTCACAACCATCCATAACTTGAGTTCTGAGGGATCTAACATTCTCTTCAGCCTCCTCACTCAAAAGGCACGTGATGCACAAATATGTATGCAAACAAGACATTCCTACACAGAAAATCAAATAAAATTATAACGATGTTAGTGCCAAAATTATACATAGAAGCCAGGCAGTAGTGGCACACACTTTTAATCTCAGTACCTGGGACGCAGAGACAGGAGGATCTCTGTGAGTTTGAGGGCAGTCTGGTCTATAAGAGCTGATACCTTTACAGCATCTTAGTTTAAAATATTATTGGTTCTTTTGGGGCTGCATTTTTCAGATCTAATGGAAGGTTTGGGTTCATATAGCTAATTGGTGAGGTATTCATGGGAGACATAATTGAATTATGCAACCATTCTTTTTAACTCATACACTTCAGAAACAGATAATATATATTCTTGGCTATGTAGTTACTGACTGAAGTTCAGAAATCATCTGATCTTGTAGCATGATAAAACTGGAGTCATCATACATGGTGGGTTTAATGAGACTGCCCCTCATGGTCTCAATTGTCTGAACCATTGGTCCCCAGTTGGTGGCACTGTTTGGGGAGGTTTAGGTGGTACCTCATCACTGGAGGACACACATAACTGGTGTTCTGGGGTCAGGCTTTGCCATTAAAAGCCCCCAGCTTCTTCCAGCTCTCTCTCTGATTGTGTCTAAAGATGTGAAGTGAATTCATTAGTCAGCTGACTTTCACGATTTCTGAGGGTCTTTTCTTACTTCATTCTTTGATGGGATCAGAAATTATTTTATTCTCTTTCAATCTTTCGCTGTATGTCTCAAAACCAGTCTTCCAGCACTCTTCCTAACTTGACACTGTTGGAATCAAGGCTGTACTTTTTCCCGCAGCCGTGTAAGCTGAGGCTGAACTGAGAATTCACAACAGTCTATGTGTCAATGATACAATGAAGGTAGACCAATTGGTCTTAACTGTAGACAGCTAAATAATTGAAAGAATCAAAACTCAAAGTCCCTCCAAAGCAAGATGGAAATTGTGGATACAAGCATTGGGGATGGAAAACCAAAGAAGAAAAAAGAAACAGATGAGAATCTCATGTGTGAACAGTAAGTAGAGTGTGGAATCATGGAAGTTGTAGAGATACTGGCTAACTCGGGAGAAAAGTCTGAAAGCCACAGAGGCGCCTGCGACTTCTTAAGTACAGAGTCTGTGCCAAGAATTTTACAAGACACTGCTAAGCCTCACTGTAATTGTGTAAAGTCTGTGTTTTCCTTCTCTTTTTATATAAAAATCAAGATAAAGAGATAAGTTATCTTGTTCAACTTGTGAGAGGCAAGAGTTGGAATGTGGCCAAGAGGCCCATCTCCCTTGTAAGCCTGGATAACACCCAAGATTAAAAATGCTTTCCTGTTGCAAGTGGTTATAGTCTTCTCACCCAGATCAAACCAAGGGAACTCAAAGTCCACACCCCTTCCACTGGGATCCGTCCTATATATAGATCAGGGATGTGCTGTGCACCAAGTTTTCTTCACAGGCAAGGTGAGTCTGGATGGTGTGCTTCGTGGATGGATAGGGGCAGAGAACAGGAGAATTGCTTGCCATTGTGAACCTGTTTGAGAGACTGTCACTCTTTCTACACCAAGATTATCGAACCCTGCCCTGCATCCTATGTCACCTTCACCCCCAAGAACTACCATCGTCCAAATTCTGGCTCAGGTTCAATTTAATCTATGCTTGCCAAGATCTCTTCTCTGTGAGCTTGCTAGATGTATTTCCAGTGGCTCTGGGAGGTACCTAGTATTCTTTTAATATCACAAGTCTCAAACAAAGGCCTTGGAGCAAGAGATTTATGACGATCCCCTTGCAAAAAGGCAAGCCATTTACCTTTGGAAGGAATGGATTTTCGACATCAAAACCAAGTTATAGTTTCATTGTTGAGTCAAACCAGGCACCAAGCTCTCTCTAGAAATATCAAGTTTGAGGTAACTGGCAGAGCCCAGAGCACATGTCCAGAGACGTCTGCATCAGAAATGAGAAGGAGATCAACATTCTATAGAATGACGTCCCTTCCGGGGGAAGAAAGGGGTTGTCAATACTCAGCGCAGGGGTAGTATCTTTAGTTGACACTGCACAGTGGTAGTGGTGTCACTATTGTCATTAGTGAAGCATCTCTCTACCATAGTATGCTGGGAAATCAAGGCTCAGAAACACTAAGGATTTGCCCAAGACCGTGAGGTGCTGATCAAAGTCAATGTCACAACCCAGCCACATTGCCAATTCTCAAACACTTTGGCATAAGCCATGTCAATATCAAGTCACTAGAATCTACAATTTTAAAAAAGTACTTTTATTTTCATCTTATATGTGCATGAATATTTTGACTGCTTGTATGCCTGTGTACCATGTGCATGCCTGGTTGCCGTGGAGGCCAGAAGAGGGTGTCAGATGCCATGGAGCTGAAGTTACAGATTTCTGTGAGCCAACATGTAGATGCTGGGACCTGGGTTCTCTGGAGGAACAAGGGCACTCTTAACCACTGAGCTTAACCACTCTAGCCTCAAAAATCTACAAATTTTGTCATCCTGTCTACCAATACCCACTGTCTGCCTGTATACAAACTGCAAGCACCAATATAACAACATTTTCTGAGCTGGCATGGGGAGCAGGATCCTAAAGTCATACACACACACACACACACATACACACACACACACATACACACACACAATATATATATATATATGTATATATACATATATATATATATATATTATGGATTCATGAATCATCATGCACCAAACTATCCACATTAAGGTTAAAAGAGATAACGCGGCTTGATTTAGAAGATGCTAAGAAGAACGTTTGTCATGACATGAGTGATGCAGGGCCCTGGATGGTTTGACGGTTATTAAAAGTGCAGCTCGAAGATTTCCGGCCCAGAGCATGGCAGGAAGCAAAAGCTTCTGTTTAAAAACGCTTCAAGTTTAACTAAATAAGCATGTTAGAAAGTTTCAAAGACAAATTCCAACTCTAAGAAGCAGAAGCGGACATGGATCCCTCCTCACGGCCCAGCAAAGAAATAGATCAGTTTTCTCCAATATAGTATCATTGGGTATATCAGCCACATTCCAGGGCAAGCTCCACATTCAGGAGTAGTTGGTCAACACAGAGCAGACACCACGCTCTTTTGAGGACTTTTTCTTTTTGTTTGTTTAGTATTTTTGTCTTATTGGGGTTTTTGTTTGTTTTGATTTTTGTTTTTGTTTGAGAAAGAGTATTTGAAGTTGGGTGGGTCGGGAGGTGGGAAGGAACTAGGGAAGGGGAAAGGATATAATCAAAATATACTGTATAACAATGTTTTTAAGCGGGGTTGTAGTGGGCGCTTGCCTTTAATCCCAGCATTTGGGAGGCAGAGGCAGTCAGATCTCTGTGAGTCTGAGGCCACTTTGGTCTACAGTACTAGTTCCAGTTAGGGCTGTTACACAGTGAAACCGTATCTCAAAATACTAGAAGAAGAGGAGGAGGAGGAGGAAGAGGAAGAGGAGGAAGGAAGGAAGGAAGGAGGAAGATCCCAAGTATTTAAGGATTTCGACTGAACCTTGAACTGAAACCATAGCTTGTACCAGGTGAGATGTGATTAATGAGAGATGTTTAATCCAAAGGACTCAAGCTCAAGACTGATATTTTGCCATGTCTTGCTTTCTATGTCTTTCGCTGTGACAGTTTAACCAGACAACACTGCTTATGGGGAGAAGGATTGGTTTGGGCTCATGGTTCCTGCATGCAGGCTATCATGGCAGGGCAGCGCATGACGGCAGGAGCATGAGGCACCCAGGATCAGGAAGTAGAGAGGAATGCATGCATACCAGCACTCAGCTCACTCCCTCTACTTTATGCAGTCCAAGAGTCCAGTTTTAACTAATACGCTAATCCACCCCGGAGCACTGCCCCCAGCTTAGTATGAAACCTCAGGGTGATTGCATGAGGTGCTAGAGTCTTTGTGTAACATGAGGACCTGCTTGTTGGGATTTCTGTCCCACCCGGTCCCCCAGCCATTTAGTCCCAGAGAAAATCTCACAGAGTCTGCATTAGGTTATAAATTGATTGGCCCATTAGCTCAGGCTTCTTACTAGCTCTTATGACTTATATTTACCCATTGTTCTTATCTATGTTAGCCACATGGCTCGGTATCTTTCTCAGCCAGGCAGCTCACATCCTGGTGGACTGGGCAGGAGAAGGGGAAGAGCTTCCTTCTTCACAGCTGTTCTCATCGCCCTGCCTCTACTTCCTGTCTGGTTGACCCGTCTATACTTCCTGCCTGGCCAATCAGCATTTACTTAAAACATGATTGACAGAATACAGAATTGTCCCCCACCATCCTTGACATGCAGAGGCTCAGTCTTCATTATGTCTGCTCGTGGTAGAGACCCCAAACATTGCAGCTATTGCAAGAGCTGCAAGGAGGCACAGACCATTTCAAGACAGGCGACCCACTGAGCTTTCTAAATGTGGGGTTAGTTTTTTAATTTATTCAGCGTGAGGTTTTTTGTTTTTGTTTTTTTTGTTTGTTTGTTTTTTAAGACAGGGAGTCTCTGTGAAACAAGACTGGCTATCCTGGCACTCACTCCATAGACCAAGATGGCCTCAAGCTCACAGAGATCTACCTGTCTCTGCCTCCCAAGTGCTGGGATTGAAAGTTTCTGCCACCACCGCCTAGCCTGAGGCTTTCTTTTGTTGTTGTTGATAATAATTAGGCAAACAGTAACAAGACAACACAGAGGAGAATGTGCTAAAAACTGCCAAAACTGGAGCAAGTAAAAATGTTCGAAGTGAATTTTGTATTGTCTAATACAATAACCACTAACCACATGTGGCTATTTACATTTAAATTATCATAATGGAATATAATTAAAATTCAGATCCACAGTTACATTCGCCTCTTTTCAAGTTCCCCATAACCATATGTGGCTCATGCTCTTCTCTTGGACACAGTGTTCTCATTTTTGCAGAGTATCACACCACCAAGCACAGCCTACATTATCCACGGTTGACTGCAGAAGAGGTGGGGGAATCCTCCGGTCTGTGTAGCCAGGAGCTGTTACTATGTAATTTCGAGGAACTCCATCAAAAAGTGATTCCCGGGAGCTGGGCATATAGCTCAGTCGGTAAATTCCTTGCCACATAAACACAAGGACCTGATTTGGAACCCCAGAACCTACATAAAAAACAAGGTTGTTGTAAGGAAATACTTGAAATCTCAACACTAGAGAGACAGAGGCAAATGAGCATGGTCTTGGGGCTTACTGGCCAGCCAACCCAGACAACTTGGCAAATTAAAGGTGAAATAGAGTGGACAGTATCCTGAGGAAGGACACCCAACGATATCCTCTGGTCTCCATATGAACACACACAAATAAAATTAATAATTAATTAATTAATAGTAGTTACGTCTGGTCTTAAATATCTAGATGGCAGTTTTCCAGGGACTTCCAGCAGGAGAACCTGATCAGTAAAAGCCATGAGATTGCACAGGCTGCCCCTTTGTGTCCCATTACCTTGTGCTTCTGTCACTTCCTTGCACATGCTTCTGTCCTGTTCCAAGCAGGTCCCTGTCTGCTCTGCTCTGCACATTCAGCTCCCTTGCCTGCGCTGGAGCTGTGCTACATGCCTGTTTTCCCATTAGCGTCCCCGTCCGGCCTGAAGATTCCATGCAAGTATCCTCACACAGCTTCCTGTTTCACCCACTCCTGCTGCACGCTGGGCAGGCTATGCCCATCTCCAGATGGTAACTCACAGACTGCATGGTAACACATGTTCCCCTTCCTCCTCATCAGACTGAGCATCTTGGAGGGACCACATCTGTCTTACTACATCGCTGTCCCTTTATCTGTTGCTGGGCTTGTGCCTGAGTTGGTGCCTCGGAAGTTCCCAGTAGACACATATTCCATATTCTTTTAATATGGAATTAATAATGATTCCTTTAATGGATGTTGTTTATATGCTGTGACATCTCCTTCTCAATCCTTTCTGATTTCTCTATGTTGCTCTGTGTGTCAGTAATAAAGTTGTATGCATGGCTTCATCAATGGCTAGTATCCACTTTCTCTCACTATGACAGTAAAGCCATTTTAGTATATCACACCAACACACACATATACACACACATACATACACACATACACACATACATACACATATACACCATACACACACACATACACGTACATGCATACACCATACACACACGGACATAAACCATATATACACATTCACACATACACACACAGACATACACACACATACAGCATACACACATAAACCATACATACACATACACACATATTCACACATACATACACCATACACACACACATACACACACAAACACACACACATTCACACACACACATACATCATACACACACAAATTCACACACACACACACACACACTATGACCTTAAAGAAGATACTTCAAACTGAGAACTTTCCAGCCCGTTGCCATACTGAACCTGCCTGGAGGGCAGTCAACCACTTCCTGCCAGCACCATCCTCAGAAAACGGAAGCAGAATATACTATCATGAAAAGACTTCTAGGAGAGAACCTAAAGAAGAGTTGGCATGGGAGGGTGATGACGAACAAAACCAAACCAAAACAACCTCCAGAAGCTTGATTCATACACAGACCGTGAGCCCTAACCTAATTTTGTCTTAGAGAGGTCTCACGGCTTCTCCGTGTCCTGCCTGCACAGTTCTGGATAGGGTACTGACCACCTCAATCTGTTGAGAACCACAGACGGTGTGTGCCATGTGTTTCTTGAGGCCCTGGCACCTAGACTGAGTGCACTGATGAGGAAATAGGACCTGGAATGTATTCCTCTTGAGACACTTCTGAAGCCCGTGACTCCCACTGTGCAAAGACTCCTGAGGCCCAGTGAGATGAGTCATCCTGTCTCTGGGATCCTAAAGGTGTCCCACTGGGTTTGGAACAAAACACACTCCCTAAACATGGAGTCTGACAAACCCTCAATTTCAGCGTTAAAGCATGATCTCCAGAATTTCCCAGAGACATTCCAGCTGAGATCACACCAGCTTGGTACTCTAACTTGGATACAAGATAATCAAGTACGAACAAAGTAAAAAAAAAAAAAAAAAACCCCAAGGGACTATAAAACTGGAAAATCTACAGTATAAGCCTGAATATTTTGGATAATAAAACTTTCCAGTGAAACTTCATTTCTCGGAGAGATCTCATTTGTGATATTTTGGGGAATAGCACTTAAGACTCTGGTAACAGATATAAAACTGCATGGTTACGGGTCCACACAAAGTCACAAGGGTCAAATGATAGTGGCTGGAGTCAGGGTACCGAGACTTCGTTGGCTCCATATTGGTCAGTATATACCGTCCTGTCAGATGATCCTTGAAGATACTGCTCCACCACCGTTATCTCAGCAGTGCCCTTGCCACCCCATGTGGTGACAGGGCACCTATCCTGCCTCAGCCATCACCCAGACACGTCTACCTTGGGCCAGCTTGACATTCAGAACACCCTTTGTGATGGTTTGAAGGCCAGTCTCCTCGGGTATCTGAATAACTGGTCCCAGTGGGTGACACCATTTGAGGCAGGTGAGAACTAGCAAGTAGGGCCCTGATGGAGGAGGCACACCACTGGGGGTAGATGGTGAGACTTCAGAGACCCTAGTCATTTCCAGTGTACTGTCTGCCCTCTGGTCGTGGTTGGAGAAGTGAGCTTTCAGCTGCTCCTGTTGCCACACCTGGGGCTGGCTGTGACGCTTCACTGTTGTAGTGATGGTGATACACCCTTTACCCCATGGAACCATAGCCAAGGATAAAGTCTTCCTTCTATACAAGTTTCCCTGCTCATAGAGTTTTGTCACAACAATGGAAAAGTAATGAACACAGCCTTGGAACACCCACTAACACCTTTCAATTAAGGTCCACATATGCTGGTACCACAGGCTGCACCATGAACACATTGCCTGCCAGGGGTAATACACCTGGTGCTAACGGCTCAGTCACAAAACTCAGTTCTGCCCTTCGACCTGCCCATGCTGCACCTGTGCCCACCCCAACCCTCTTCCTACATCTCCATAACCCCAGGGTAAGATGGAAGGTGGACAAAATGGTGCTTCCTAGCTCTCTGCTCACATTTCCCGAACCAACAGAGTTTAGCGGTGGCCCAAGAAAAGGAAATACAGTTACGGTGGCCGGGCACTTTGAGTGGTAAAGAGAGTATGGGATGGATGAATGTCAGAATCTAGAGTGCGGGAGGGGGGATAGGGCAGTGAGAATGGATGTTTGGGAACTGGAAAGCAAACACGGAAACAACAGAGGGGACTGGGCAGGTAACCCAAGACCAACAGCCACTCCTACCTGTGCCTGGCTAGACTCTACCTGCAGGATTGGGACACAGGAAGAGATGGGATAGGAAGTTTGGAAGCTGGGACACATTTTAAAAATAATTCAAACTAGGCAATCAGAAGCAAGATTAACTTAATGGAAAAACTGCGTCCCTTTAACCACAGCACTCCAAAGGCAGAGGAAGGATGAGTCTCTGTGAGTTCAAAGCCAGGCTGGTATACATACCAAGTTTCAGGACAGCTGGGGTAAGACAGGCTCCGCCTTAAACAAACAAAAGTTGACAGTCATGGCTGAGTGGCCAAGGCAATGGACTAAGAAGAACCCCAACCGTCACACTGGTGTTCCCGTGCAGCTTGGAAGGGCAGAGACCGGCACATTTTGTGGGAGAGAAACCCCAGTGTGGGCAAGGTATGGCAGAAGAATGCACAGAAAGATTGTAGAAATCACAGTTACCAGGAAATATGGGGTGTGGGGCTGCAGATATGGCTCACAGGGTAAAGTGCCCACTGTGCGTGAGGAGTTGAGTTCAATCATCCAGTTCCAGGGTATAAAGGCAGCAAATGCTTTTTACCCCAGTGCTGTGGACAGGTAGAAACAGGTGGACTCTAGGGGGAAGTCCAGTCTGTTTGTCTAGCTTAAAGCAGAGGGTCTCCAGGTTCACTGAGACCCTGTCTGGAAAAATCAGGTGCGAACAACCGAAGAAAGACATTGTGCTTCATATCTGGCCTGGACGCATGGGCCTGAACAGATGAACACACAGGGGCATCCGCACACATGTATGCACACCCACATATAAGAACACACACACACACACACACACACACACAGAGAGAGAGAGAGAGAGAGAGAGAGAGAGAGAGAGAGAGAGAGAAACAGACAAATAGACAGACAGAGACTTGGAACATAAGATCACACCCTTGCCTTCCACCACGAACCAGTCACTGATATGTGTGGACCACAAGGGCAACTCTAAGAACACACACAGTAAGCACATAAGACACAGAGTTGCTGAACTGGCTGTTGTGACAGGCACAGGCTCTCATGGCCCCATTTCATCTTCTCCTTTAGTGGCCATTATTACCTCGACTAAAGCCTTTTGCTATGGACAGGAAGCCAGAGCTTCTGCTCACAATCTCGGGGGCCAAAGAAGTCAATAGTTCTACATTTGACTGTGGGCAAGCCCCCCCCCCTTGCCGTTTGAAACCGGAAATAGTATGTTCTCATGTTATGGAATGATGAATAGAAGAGGAAGAGTGGGGCAGGAAGAGGAGGAGGGAGAAGGGGGGAAGAGATGGAGAGGAGAGAGGATGTAGGAAAGTATGCCTGGACAAGGATGAACGATCCACGGATACAGAGTAGCCTTGATGTGACAACTTGCCTGGGGATAATTAGAAAAGGCTGCCTTCCCCTCAAAGAATAGCACATATATTTTCATGGAAAAAGCAGTCCTCTGTCTTGTGTTCCCAGATCCTGGATCAGCAGCCATTGCCCCCTTGCTTTGGGTATTGGAGAATCAATCCTGAAGATGAATTGCTTCAACTCCCAGCATTCCGAGACAAAAACATCAACACTTCGAATCCTGTACTCTGTGGATTGGTGGGCAATAGCACAGCACCAAAGGCCATCAGAGGGCTTCATTACAATGACTGTGACTTCCTGCATGCTTTGCCCTGCTGATCTTGACCTCAGCTGCCTCCTAGGTGCCTCTCCATGGAACTCCCTGCTGTTAAAGTCAGGCTGGAACCATTTCCTTCTGCTTTGTGGCTTTGACCTTACCTGCAATAGGCTTTCTATCTGGCTCATAGCTGAGAAAAATTAAAATAAAAGCCCCCTCCAATTTATGAAAGACTTGAACAGGAAATCCCCTTTTCTTTCCATCATGTGTAGATGGGCTCTTTCTGTACAGTGGGACCCCCAAGAGTAGGGGGGGGAAGGTAGACAGAGATGAAGAAGTATCCAGGCAACAGGATAGAATATGAGGGGCCCAGTCAAAAGGAGTTGGTAAGGAAGAGGTCAAAGGGGGCCTAGTGGTAAGTAGCAATGGTGGTAAGAACAGGGTAAGCAAATATGGGAAGGGAGAGACTGCCAGGCAGAGCCCGTACTTGAACCCCCTCTCTCGAGGTCTAGCCTCCTCAACATCTGCATCCTGATACAGTGATGCTCTTTCAGGGCACCCCATATCTGTGGAGCAGTGATGCTCTTTCAGGGCACCCCATATCTGTGGAGCTCTTGCGTGACAGCTTTGGGATCTGGCAAAAGTTGTATGAACTGGAGTGTGAATCACTGATTGCCAAGATGTGGGACCAGCAGGACATCAGCTTGAACTCCACAGACAACAAGAAGAGGGATGGGCAGGAACAGAAAGTGGGCATTCGAATTCAGACCATGGCCCCACTATCCAAATGATGGGACCACCTTTGTGGTGTTAGTGGTGCTGCCTAACTCAACGCCTCCAGGTGATCTCTACTGCACCCCCTTTGCATTCTAGCAAGAGGGTCTGATTGGTTTCCACAGACAGGAACCACCAGAGAAGGAGTACCTACCTCAGGCCTCAGTAAAATTTACCTTTGAAGTAAGGATGATCAAATCTACTGCACAGGGCTGTTTAATGTAAGACAGAAAGCAACAAGGTCAAGGATTGCCCCAGCCAAACCTTCCTTGGGTCTACGCTTGAGGAAAGACCAAGATGATTAATGCAGACATTCTCAGCCAGGGTTTCATGGGGTCCGGAAAGGGAAGCCCATAAAAGCAGGCCAGGCTTGTCCACTCCAGTGGAGTGGAGCTAATTGAGTGACTTCACCTTAGAGTCATTGCTTTCACAAAAAAAGAAAAATACACTGATTTTTTTTTCATGAGCTGATTAAATTTAGATATCAGAGGAAAAAAAATCATTTTCTAAAACTACAAATAAAACACCTAATATGTTAGGACTGGTGTGTCGGCACGCCTCAGAAGGGCACCCTCTGAGCTCTCTTCAGACCTATCCTGAGTGTAGGCAGCTTTCCCTCCCCCAACACCTCTTTCCCGGGGCTCCCAGGTGGCTGTGTCTGTTCCTAGTTAAGAACAGGAAGAGAGGAAAACAAGGTCATCGCTCTTTGCTGTAGATGCCAACCCCATGAAAGATCACAGGCGAACCTGTCTACGCTTTTACAACGTGGTTCTGTTTTCAGGGGTTCTGTCTTTCCCAGTTCCTGCTCCAAGCCTGAGGTCACAGATCAAGTTACCCCTCAAGAGGCCTCCTCCCACCACAAGGCCACACCTTAGCCTCAGAGGTCCTGGCTCAACTATGCTCCCTCTCAATCAAAAATGGTCAGAGCTCAGACATACTTCCATAAGGAAAGGGATCATGGTAGACATACATGGATGCCCACCAACCAAAGAATGGGTAAAGAAAATGTGGTATATTTACACAATGGAGTATTACTTGGCTTTTAAAGCAGAGAGATTGTGAAATTTGAAGGCAAATGGATGGAACTAGGAAAAAAAATAATTCTGGGAGAGTAACCCACACCCAGAAAGACAAACGTAGTATGTACTCACTTATAAGTAGATATTAGCTGTAAAAGATAGCCAGGCTATAATCCACAGACCCAGAGAGGCTAGGTAACAAGGAGGGCTCAAGGGAGATGCTTCAGTCTCCATGGGAAGGGGGAATAGAAGAGATAGAAAGGGTGGACTAGGGGAGGTGGGGATGGGAACATGAGGGGTCAGTTTGTAGGGGGATGGGAACATGAGGGGGTCAGTTTGTGGGAGGGGACATGAGGGGTCAGTTTGGGGGTGGGGAGTAAATGGAGAGGAAGAATACTAAATGAGATGACTGGAAAGGGGAGGTATTTTGAGATCAAATAGAAACCTGGTACAAGGGAAACTCCAAGGATTCTATAAGGAAGACCCCAGCTAAGACACTTAGTGAAAGGGGCTCCTGCCACCAGACCAGACTACCTGTGGAGGGATTGGGATACTAACCCAACCACATAACCTTTGACTTACAGTTCTCCCTATGGGATGTGCTGGGAGAAGGGTGACATAGAGATTGTAGGCATGGCCAATCAATAACTGGTCCAACCTAGGTCACAAGAGTGAGTCTACTCCTAACACTGCCTGGTTGGCCAGGACCAAGAGGCTGGATGGTCCAGAGACCTAGGATAGACCCAAACAGGACTGGAGGGGGAAAAAAAGTCAATGTATATGATGCCTAATGATATTCTGCTATACACATAGATTGGTGCCTACCCCAACAGTCATCAGAGAGGCTTCATCCAGCAACTGATAGACCAGGTGCAGAAGCACAGGCAAACATTAGGCCAAACTCACATTTCCTGTGGAAGAGAAGGAGGAAGGATTGTAGGAGCCAGAGGAGTCAAGGACATCACAAGAAAATCCACAGAATCAACAAACCTGAGCTCATAAGAGTTCACTGAGACTGAGCCAATAACCAAGGAACCTGCATGGGACTGACCTGGGCCCTCTACATATATGTGACAGTTGTGTTCTGGGACTCCTAGCGGTGGGAACAGAGGTTGTCTCTGACTCTTTTACTGGCTTTTGGGACCCTACTCCTCATACTGGGTCCCCTTGTTAGTCTTACTGCAACCTGCTATGCTACGCTTTGTGGGCATCCATGGGAGGCCTGAGCTTTCTGCATAGAAACAGTGGAGGAGGGGATGAGGGAGGGAGGCGAAGGAGAGTTGCAGGGAGAGGGGCTGGGAGGAGAAGAGGAGAGAAAATTGCAGTCTAGATTAAAATAAATAAATAAATAAGCAATACAATTTTAAAATAATTCTTTTTAAAATCAAAGATTCTGTATATCTAAAGCTTCTAACTCCTAAGAAGTAGAAATTAGGCATGAACTGTGTCTTTTTATATTCATGGGCATATTTTAGGGTTTTTCCTAGATGTGAGGCAGTTGTGTCATAGGTGGTAAAGCAGAGATATGGGAGATCTTTTAAGACTGATTTTCCTTCCTTTCCACTTTTATTTTAGCCCAGCGAAGACGTGCTCGATCGAATGTGTCTCCTGGGTGAAGTCACTTAGACATTTGCGAGTTCTAAGGTCTTCGAACCAAGAAAATGTCGAAACTTTAAAATGACCAGAAAATTCCAGAGAAAGCTGAAATAAAGGAATGACTTTCGGCATTATTCCCCAATATTTTCAGGGGTGCTCCCACCCCTGAACACCCCACAGGTGACAGAGTGACTGGCTTTGCCCAGAGTAGGTCCATGTATGGTTGGTGCATAGATTTAAAGATGGCTTTATTAGCAGCAATGTGACTTCAACATCCTTTTATGAGAATGGGATTATAGACTGGCAGGGCTCTGAGTTTGTTTGGGATCACTAGCTTTTGCATTCTAAGAAGCTGTTGCTGGGGACATCAAGGAAGCAGATATATATTCTGCACAGAACACAGAAAATCCAGTTCCTAGGCATACGCCTTCAAGTCCCGGGATGTGGCAGGTTGGTGAAGCCATTAGCTAAAAGTTTCTAAGACTTGAGAATCTAGACACTAAGAACTTTAGCATTTACATGCAGGTCAACAGAAGGCAATACTTCAAAGATGCTGGGGGTTGGGGGAGAGGATCTTCTGCAGTTTGTATTGCTGAAACAAAATACCACAGAGTAGATGACCTTAGCCACAAGTTTTGACCTGGTGGCTCTGCAAGCCTCAAGTTCAAGTTAAAATTTCTAGACAAGGGCAAGTGAGATGATTCAGCTGGTAGAGGCCATGGCCAGCAAGCCTGGAGACCAAAGTTCAGTCCTTGGGCACCACATGGTAGAAATAGATAGCTGACTCTTCAAACTATTCTCTTACCTACATATGCGTCCTATGGCATGGACACAGCACACACACACACTAAATAAGTAAGCAATACAATTTTAAAAATTCAGCCTCAATTCTTAGTGGCCACTCTTTGTTACTCACTAATGACCACCTCACTCTATCTGTTCACAAGGAAGAGAGAGCTAGAGTGAATGATAGATAGATACATTGGTAAATAGATGTAGATAGAAAAGACAGACAGACAGATAGATGATAGGTAGATAGATAGATAGATAGATAGATAGATAGATAGATAGATAGATAGATAGACAGACAGACATAGAAATACAGAGATAGTAGAGGGAAAGAAGGGTGGGTATGGGTGGGATAAATGTAGAGATAAATAAGAGAAAGAAGAAGGGAGAGGGATCCGGTCTCAGTATTAGGTGGCAAGGAGGTTCTGCTCTCCAGTCTAGGGATCATGGGAAAGGTAGTCGCCAGAGATGATGGCAATCTTCATCATTAACGATGCCCTGTAAGTGCTCTTAAATTTAATACTGACACCAAAGAATCATCGCAGAAGTTAAATAAGGTGCTACTTGGAAAGTACTTAGTAGACACTCCGTAAAAAGTTCCCTGTTTCTTCAGATCACTTTGGGGTGATAATTCTAAGTGTCTCTCATTAAACATCTCTAATTAAAGCCTTGATTGTTAATTACATTAATTACCCTGATGAGAACAGCTGGGGAGACAATGGCAACACGTCTACAGAGCAGCTCTGGGTCACACTCCAGTTGGCAAGCTCCTGGCTGCCGGGCGGGCGTGTGCTATTGCCCTGGCTCTCCCCATTGTGGGACATACTGCACTCAACCTCTGGGAGTGTAGAGGAGGCAGAGGCACACTGCAGACAAGATGGGGTGAGCATGAGGCATCCCTCGAGAGGTCCAAAACTGGGAAAATCAGTCCTGAGCATTGTGTCACCCCACCTCTGCTGGAACGGTCATCATGGCCAGAGAGATGGCACTTTATTGTGAGCCTTGCCAAAGAGGGCTAGGCTGGCTTATAGCTGCTTGTCTCATGCAACTTCCCAGTGTGTTGTAACAACAGATAACTTGAAGTCCTACTTGGCATGTGAAAAGAATAATGAATTATACCAGCTAACATTTGTCTGTTTTGACATATGTGTGCACATGTACATATGTCTATACATCAGTCCTCATGGTCAAGCTGGAAAGGAAGCCCTATTCCCCCATGTTACGCATGGGACAGAATGAAACAGAGCTACTGACCCAGCATGCCCCATGGTTTGCAGTAACATGGCTGATAAGGGGTATTGCTGGTTTTGTAATTCTCTATGGATCTCGTTAAAACTGAACGTGTGACATTACCACTGAGATGGAAAAACAGATGATAGGTAAGCTTGCCTGCTTGGGCTTGAGGGCATGGGCAGGTTCCCATGAAGAAAGTGAGTCATAAGGAAGGGGGGCCCCCAAGTCCAGCCTGAAAATGGAGATTTGATCAGCCATAAGGATAGCTGAGGAGTGCATGAAAAGACTACCATGATGCAGAGAAAATTTCCTGTAAACATCCAGGACATCCCTAAGACAAGGAAAGAGGGCTGCACAGAGAGAATGAGTAAATAAAAACACAAAAGAGGTGCAGGAGTGGTAAGATAGACATATGTTTAAAAAACATGTGTACATATGTGTGCAGATGTGTGCATGTGGACATGTGTGTGCGCGCATGGACCTGTATGTATATAATCTGTATTTATGAATGTGTATTTGCCAGAACACAGATGCATATATGTGCATGAGTGTGTACACATACACACATGTGTGTATGATATGCATGTGTACATGTATGTATATGTGTGCATACGTGTGTGCATGCATGTATAGATGTATGTATATGATATGATTTTGGTATATGCAGGTGCTCACACCTCTGTTTGTGCTTGAAAGCCAGAGGATGGTACCTAGTGTCCTGCTATATCTCTTCCTATTCTAATTCTCCTGAGCTTGGAGCTAGGTTGACAACCAGAAAGTTCTGGTGAATCCCCTGTCTCTGCCTACAGTGCTGGGCATGTAGACAGGCCATGACTGAGCACAGCTATACATTTTCAGAATCTTAATTGTATGTTTGAAAGATGAAGTTCATTTAAAGATTTTTTTAAAAAAATCTAGAACATTTTTATAACTGCTGAAATATATTAGCTTTTCCTTTAAATAAATAAAACACTTCAAATTGCAGCATATGCAGTTCCTGCGTGTGGTTAATATGCACACACATGGAACCAGGGGGAAGGGGGTGGCAAGGGAAGCTCTTGAGAATTTGGAAGGGGAAAATGATGGGTGGACTTGATCAAATACATTATATACATGTGTGAAATTTTCAAAGAATAGATTAGACAGACGGACAGACAGACACACACACACACACACACACATACACACACTGCAATGTACAAACCCAGGCTCAGCAGTGATCTTTCTCTACTCAGAGCACTTGGAACATGAAGCCAATGCAATTAAGAGTTCAAGGTCAGTCTGAGCCTTAGAGTAAGAACTTGCCTGAAAAAATCCAAAGGGGGAAAAATATCTTCAAAGCTTAAATAGGATAATCATTTGGGTTCTATTACAACTTAGCCTCATAAACAGAATTTTAGGACACACCCCAGAGTGAAGATATTTGCAATCCACAAACTGCAAAGAAATAAGCAACCAGAACCTTGAGGAAGCACCACAACCAGCAAGATAAACAGCAGAACTGGAGAGCATAAACAGAAAGGGAAACCTGAACAGCAAAGAGACGAAACCGAGTCTCGGCTCTCGCTTGTTTATACTCTAAAAATGTGTAGTCCACCAATGTGCGGCTGCTGCCCAACCACAGAACGGACACAAATCAAAGAAACTGTGTCACAACTCTCCTCTGTCACTCCTGGGAACACAAACTGGTGCAACCAATTTCGAGACTATTTGCCTTTCTAAGGAAGCACAGCTCTGCTGACACAATGCTGTAAAAAGCCCCAGCACTGCAACAGACTGACTAGGAAAGAGCATCTGAGCCAGGAGGGAGAGACTCGCCCTGGCTGTGTGCAGGACCACCGGGGATGGAAAACACTGGAAACTGCATGAACAGCCTGGGGTCTCCACATGATCCTGCTGGATGGAAAGAGAGGAGTGGTGGAGAGACAAAGAGGGAAAGCGTACACATACCATGTGTGATTCAATATAAAGGCAAGGCTTTTATGATGATGGAGCCTGGGAGGTCCTTGACAGATCATTTGCACACTGCACGCAGGGAAGCTGGAGGTGCCAACCAGCCACGTCCTGGGTCTGGGAACCCCAGTTAAGATTCAAGACCTGAAAACCAGGAGTACGTATGCCATGGAGGCGGTCAGGAAAGATGCAAGTCTGCGGTCAGGAAAGATGCAAGTCTGCCATCAATCTGGGAAAGATCATTGGCTGTTTCATTGTTCTATTCCAGCTTTCAACAAATTGGAGGATGCTGTTCCCACAAATGAAGGTGGAGCTTCTTCATTTGTCTTTCTGCAGGGAAAAAAAAAAAGGAATATTTGCCCAGTCCTGTGGGCAGACCTTAATCTAGTCACATAAAACTCCTCTGATACCTTCTTGACCTTTCCCTGGTGTGACCTCCTCCCTTAGAAGCAGCCCCATCTCTGCCATGCCCTGTGCTATCCCATCTCTGATGCTACGTCTGACACAAAGAGCTTTTGACGGATCACAATTATGCCCTGGGCAAGGCTATATTGATGCTTAAGTCTCTTTGACATCCAAAGCAGCAGAAAGAAGAGAGGACACTGTCAACATCGCAAAGCAGGAGGAAAAGTGTAGAGGTAAATCTCAAATCCAAGAGCAGCCAGAAAGGTGGCTGATATCAGACCAGACAAAGGCTTAAGTTCTGACAGAGTGGGGAGACATAGGAAGGAAATGCATCCGGTCATGCTTCCAAGAGACGGCATCTTCTCTCTTTTCATTGTGGGGGGTCTGAAATGACAGAAATGATTCCCACTTCCTCAAGAAAGGTGGAGCCATCTTTTGTAAAGATTAATAAATAAATGAATATAAATACATCAATACATCTGGAGCAAGAGCAGGGCCTGGTGGGGTAGGGTACTTACAAGATGAAGAGACAGAGAGAAAGAGACTGTACATGAATATCCAACTTAGTATATCCCCCATGCCTTAGCCACAAGAAGTGATCCCTAGGAGAGCAAAGGAAGGACTGAGGGCTCTACTAACTAGCCCATCGGATATGGATGGATGAGTACAACCCGTGGAAGCAGGAAAGAAGTACAAAGTGGGAGTTCTTACCAAACGTTAAAGGGGGAGACATTGTTATTTTGTGATCAATAAATAAGGAATAGTGGTTGTAGAGGCCAAGCACTAAGGGGAGCTGGCTACTTTTACAGGAAGTATGTATGTACCTATGACTTGGTACAGTCCCGTTAGGGCAAGAAAACTAGCTAGCGGTCCACCTCTGAAGAGCAAACCGAGTTCAAGGTTTAACAATCAGCTCCTGAGCTGTGGACACAGCTGTGAGAGGAACTTGACATCTGGGTGCCAGGCTGGCTTATCCATGAGAGTCTGACACTGCTACTTAGATGAACAGGGACCCCAAGGAGCTTAGGGACAATCCCTTTACTTCTGTCACCCTGCTTCGCTGTTATGGTCCAAGTACACAGCTAAAAACGAGGGTAGCACTTTCTCTGAATCCAGCTTTGTGCTTGGGATGGATGTCCTTGTATGGCAGCTGGTGGGGACCATCTCTTGTCTATCCTTGCTTCTTTTCGTCCTTTTGAATTCACACTGTGTTAGATTCTAGACAGTAGTTAGACCAACTGTGGGCATGCCCTGTGTGTTCTGCCTGCCTCGGCTAACATCACTTCTTTCTGACTGTCAAAGGAATATTTGATAAATCTCTCCTACTTAAAAGGACAAATGGAGAAAGCAATGAGGGGGTGTAGCTCATATTTGCTGACTTAGAAACATTGTTACAACTGCAGGCTCCAATTTCTAGGTAAAACTTTTAGGGTAAAAAGTTGCCGGGCAGAGCTCGCTTGGAGAAAGTGAAAGGACAGGTAAGAAAAATGAGAGCAAAAGTTTATCGACTGACTTATGGATGAGTCTGTGCTTTCACTTCCCAACTGCCCAGACTTGAAGAATCACACAGAAACTATATTAATTACAACACTGTTTGGCTGTTGGCTCAGGCATATTCCTACTAGCTCTTACATCTTAAATTAACCCATTTCTGTTAGTCTATGTATTGTCATGTGGCCGTGATGTTACCTCATTTCTATATGTCTTGTTTTCTTGGTGGCAGGCTGGTATCTGCTTGACTCTGTCTTCTCTCTCTCT
>JAQHUG010000018.1:8775102-8792136 GCA_028555095.1 Dicrostonyx torquatus | reverse complement strand
AGCCCAGAGAAACCCTGGGGCGACTCTGCTCTGTTCAGGTCTTGCTTCAGACACCCCGCAAGTTCATGAACTGCCGCTCAGTCCCCAATGTGCAGAGTCAGTCTGTACGCTGGAACTATGCAATGCTTGACAGACAGCTCTGGCGACTCTTTCTATGTGGTGCTGCTTGTTGGGGTCTAAGGAGTCAGATTTACAGAGACAACAGGAGGAGGGCGCAAAGGAAGTGAGGGACTGACTGTGGCACAGTGTCAACTTTATAAGAGGAGGGGTTTGTGTGTGTGTGTGTGTGTGTGTGTGTGTGTGTGCACGCGCGCCAGCAGGCAGTTGCTAGTAGGGTTACTGCATGCTGCCCTAGAAAATGGCTAAGATTTAGTACAGTCACAGTTTTAAACAGGAGGAGAGAGGGCATAGCTCAACTGGCAGAGGACTTGTCTAACATGCCTGAATCCCAATTCTCAACAGTCCTTTAAAAAAGGGGGGAGGGAGGATGGTAGCCTCATGCTATGGGTGAAAACAAGAGGATCCGAAATCCAGGCTCATTCTCAGGCACCTATGCATCAGCATGAGACCTTGTCTCCGTAACTAAATGAATGAATAAATAAATGATCCATTTTCTCTATTAATTTTAAAGAATTTTAAAAGAGATACACTGTAAACTTTACTGTTACACTTGGGTTCCCAGGCTGGGTCGGGTGTCCACTTAAGAAATAAATGTGTTGCATAGTGAATCAGATTGATTCCTATCATCGTGTTCTTATTTCCTGGGTCACTCAGTCTATCAGGAAAACTGTTCTCACAGTGGCCTCTGCCCTGGGGACACAGAGTAGACGGTTGAAGAGAAGCTTGAAGTCTCTGGGCAGCAGTGGCAAAAGTCACTGTGTCTGGAATTGCCATCCTTGGTCTACCCCAGCTCCAGTCTCCCGAGAATCGTCCCCTGAGGCAGGACTTGGAGAACAAGGCCTACTGAGTTAAGGTCATCCTCTGAGCACTTGTCCCTCTGAGACCAGGGACTCTCCCATGACATCCTGCTCAGTGCACCGCTCTCACCTTTTCTTCCCAACTTTGGCTTCCTGGAGCTGGTTTGTCAGAGGCAGCTCAGCCAAGCAGAGCCTCTGGGGTCAGGACCCAGCAGTTGCCCTGGGTGAGGCATGCTGGGTATGCTAAGCAACAGCTGCTGGGCTGCCCTGGGTGGGGGAACGTTCCTGCCCAGGAAGAGGAGGCCACACTGGCCCTGGAAGGACACCAGAGTGACTTCAGGCTGCAACCCAGCTAAGGGTGTGGCCCTGTAACCTAGCCAGCCGCCTCTGCCGAAGGCAGGTGGCAGGGCAGGGCAAGCGTGGCCTGGCCGCAGCGGAAGCATCACTCAAACGCCAGGTCTCCTACACAGAGAGCAACCATGTGGGCCCTGGGAGTGGGTGACTCACCAGGGAGCTCACACCACTGCAAGGCCTCAAGTCGCTACAGAGGGGGCCACAAACATCTCTAGATTTCTTTTTTTACATGGAAGTCATTTTAATTTTATTTTCACATTAGGTATAGGAAAGAGAGGGTTGTCAGCAAGACCAAGCCTTCCTCTCCCCATTACGACTTATATTTAAAGACAAGACAACACCGGCCTTACAAGAGGCAGAAAGAAACCACAAATTTATTCCAAGAATTGCTACACGTTACTCGTTCAGTATTTTTTCTGCAAAGAATGTGTTATCTTAACTCTTTTTCTACTTAAGCTTCATTCTACAAATTCTGATATACAGACAGCCACTGTTGAGCCAACCAACTGCAAATTTATGCATTCTCGGAAGGTTGGGTCTGTGTTGAGCATGCAGAGCACAGGGGTTTTTGGCTTTTGTTGTTGTTGTTTTCTGTTGTCTTAGTGGGATCTGGAGACATTTAAGCTCATCAGGAAGGTGTGCACAGGCCAGAAGCAAAGTCAGCATTCTTTTCTAGGAGTGACCAGAACACTCCTGAGGGTTTCAGTACACACCAGGGCTTCAGACCCAGCTCCTCACGGGCCAGCCTCAGAGCTGTTCGACTCTCTCCCATTCTCCTCTTCTCTACTCATTTCCATTTTTGTTCACTGTGAAGTATTTTGTAACTTGGTGAGTTTTTTTACCCCCTTTGGCTCAGCTACTTTCAGGAGCTATTAAAACATAACTGGAACTCATAGAGGACTCAGTGGGCCTGAATTTGATCTCTGGAATCCCTGTCAAGAAAAGGACCAAATGCACACTGTTGCCTAAACTTTGTGGGAGAGTCTCCGTGTGCATGCAGGTGTACACACGCACACACAGAACAAAATAAATAAAAATTTGCAAGTAAAAAAAATAGCCAGAAATAACCATATAACTCTCGGTCCTCGACTTTCAGTCTAATATAACCATGCTTTAAGAACGTCCTGTGTGGTCTAGATGCTTCTAAGGGCACTGTGGCTAATATTCAGGTACCGTGTGATGGCGTCTCATTGGGATGCTTCGCAGGAGGAAAGAACCCATATCGTGCTGTTGTCAAACTGGAGGCTGCACAGGGCCCCTCGTAGTAAAGATGTCTGAGAGTCTGGTTCTCTCTTTTGTCTTCTTGGTGGTTCTCTCTGTCCTGTTTCTCTGCGTTTCCAAAGGAGGAAGGTTGGTGAATACAATAAGAGTTGGATTTGTTCTCATCTCTTCCTTTTAGTTGTCTAAGTCTTTTCCTTCATGACTGTGAGCGATGAATACACAGCACAGGCAGCTTCTTGCTGAATTAACCTCTGTCATCCATCTCGCATTTATCTCCTCTATACCTGGTAACGCTGCTCATTGTTACCCGCCTGTGCCTTGTCCTCCCACAAACAACGTTCTTTCTTTTTCGAGACAGGGTTTTCTCTGTGGCTTTGGAGCTTGTCCTGGAACTAGCTCTTATAGACCAGGCTGGCCTCGAACTCACAGAGATCCACCTGCCTCTTCCTCCCGAGTGCTGGAATTAAAAGCGTGTGCCACCACCACCTGGTATAGCTTGTTTTTTTTTGTTTGTTTGTTTGATTGGTTGGTTGGTTGGTTGGTTGGTTTTCTTGGTTTTTTAGGGAGTGAGCATGTGTGAGAGAGAGCATTTAGCAGATAATTTAAATCCAGCACAACTATTGATAAGGCTGAAATTGAGTTCCCCATCTCATTAGTTTTGGTTATTCTAACTTTTCTTTTTAAAAAGAAAGAAAAAAGGAAGGAAGGAAGGAAGGAAGGAAGGAAAGAAGGAAGGAAGGAAGAAAAAAGAAGAAAAGCGAGATTGGAATGTTTTAGAGATTCTACATTTCTTTCCACTAATTACTAATTAACAATGGTAGTTCCATTTTTAGTGATTGATCTACCATTTTCATTGTGCACCCCCAACTTATCATAGCTTAATGTAGATGATCACATTTTATGATAGCATAATTTCCTATTTCTGCCCTGATCTCTGTACCAACAGTGTCATATATTTTACCTGCTATACCATCTGACATGCACTACACTCCAGAATGCACTGCTTTTTCACCCCACAATGCATTGCTTTTTTTTTTAAATTAAACAACTGGTTTCTCTGCACATAGACTTACATTCTGCTTTTACTTTGTTTAGTCAGGATTTCATTGTGTGATCCAGGTCGATCTCAAGACTGCAATCCTCCTGTCTCTATCCCTCAAGTGATGGAGTTAGAGGTGTGTTACCCATTTCCCCTTGCCTGGGCTGTAAGCTTTTTAAGGTCAGAGCCTGGGACATCTCCCACCTCCCGGATTTCACATCACCAGCCCATGGTGTGCTCCATTCTCTGTGGGTGTCTGACGAAGGAATGGATGGGACAATCCTTGGTGTCTGTCTTAGACTTGGGTCTTGTATTTCTTCTGCGCTGACTTCAGTATAACGACTGGCATGAACTGGTGTTCAGTGAGTGTATTTTGAATTCAGGATTGGAGACAAGAGAATAGAAAGTTTGAACTCTGCTTCTTTGAGTTCAAAACTATTAATTAATTAAAGCTGTTAATTTCTTTTGAACAGTAAATAAAGATATTGAGGTTCAGAAAAGTAGAATAGCAGATGTTTCTGGGATAATCCTGTTCCTTTTTTAGCTGGATCCCTGACTGGGACTCTGACCAATTCCCCTTGAGTTTTTAAAGACTTCTCTGGCCTAGGCTCTTCTTGTGGAGCGATAAGAGCTCTTCACTGGGCAACCCCGGGAAGGAAATGAAGAGATTACTGATTTCCTGTCTGGTTTGTAGCTCTGCTTCTGACCGCATCCGTGCCCTGCCCCCATGCCCCAAACAACAAGGGTGAAAAACAGGACACTACTGAGTGCTGACAGTGCTATGCATATGCACACACGTGCACGCGCACGCACACACAGAAACACACACACACACACACACATTCTGCAGGGATTATCATTATCATTCCACAGACTAGGGAACAGAGACTGGAGATGACTTGCTGTGCCCATAGAAACATTAACCTGTTGTTGGGAAGAACTTTAAATCTGTTAACTCTTGCCAGCAGAACCTATCTTCCTTTCCCTGTATCTTACCATTTTCTGCCAAACTTTATAACTTGCCTTTGTCTAAAGCACAGGGCCTCTGTTCTGGATGACTTGTGGTTTTTTTGAAGTTGTAGGCTGTGATGTCACACCTTAGGGATTAGTGTTCCCGCTTGGTCTTATTTTAAAATGATTCTTTAATGTGTCTTCGATGTCTTCAGCCAGAATAAGTAAGATAGTAGAATATGTACATTCCAAGATAAAGCAGAATGACTTCATATATGTGAGAGGCATGGTAGAAGTCCCGTTGGGAGAAATGGAGCCTGAAACCGGAAGGGATGGCCTGCCATTCTAGAGCCTCAAAGCAGCATCTCAGCCACGCTGGAGATATGGAAGGGAGCAAACCCTGCAAGGGAGGGGAGCTATTTATGGTTAAAATCAGAAGACCAGAGGACAGAATTCTTTGTGGTGTGGTGAACACAACAAAGAAATTCCCCTTCAGAACTGATCATCCCTGGCTCAGGCCGAGTGTAGACTGTCAGAGAAACGACCCCAAATTCAGGGGCCAGGGGGCGCTGACCTTGTTTGCTGCACACTTCCTGTGAGCTCTGTGTCAAGGCTGCAGAACCCAGAGCAACCTCACTGCCTCCGCCTGTGAGACCCAAGACTGGATTTGCTGAAATCCTTCCCCAGCTGTGATTTCTGTGCATGGGAAGCTCGGCTAAGCACCGCTTTCATCCCCTAAGAGTATTTCTTCCACTGTGTGCGAGCTACACATACTGACAACGATTAGAACAAGATAACTAGAGACAGGGATGGAAAGAAATTGAAGTCAAAGAAAATGGCACAGGCAAGCTGAGCAGGAGGCCAGTGTCTTGCGCTGGGGTAGATAGAAAGCTACTTCCTTCTCAGGAGCCAGTGGGGATGTATAGGGAGTCTCTTCTGTTGTCCCCAAAGAGGGCAAGCAGTCCTTCCCACCATTCACTTGGCCAATGGAGAAGCCCAACCATAAGAAACACTTCTCCGTGAGTTTACATCTTCAAGGAAGCCAGATGAATGTGGACGTACCTGGCATCCTGCAGCAAACCCATCAGACAACCAAGAACACTGGGTTTCTCTATTACAGTTAGTCTTTGAGAGATTCAAACTGATAATTTTCAGAATGGCTTGTTCCTTCAGGTCCCTAGGTATTCTTTCCCAAGACTCCGACACCTTGTATGCAAACTGCCTGGTACAGAGTTGTTCAGAGACCCATTTCCTGTACCAGAGAAGCCACCCTGAGCTCCAATCAGCTATTCAGACATCAGCTGTCATGGCTGATATAGGAGAGCTTATGTGAAGTGAATTAACAGCATTTCACACTCAACCACGCACGTGCGTGCACACACAAGCACACTTGCACACACACAAATATACACACACATGCCCATACATACATGTATACATAATACTCCATATAGAGTGCTCACACAACACACATGTGCGCGCACACACGTGCACACACAAATGCATACACACTCACACATAAATGTACACACAGATGTTTGCATGCATTTACTTGGTTACAGAAAACAGCACATTGTACTGAGACACTAAAAAGCAGAGCCTGATTTTCAAGAAGCCTAGGGTGACCAAAACCAAAGAAAACATATAATATGCTCGTTACCACTTACACATTTAACTGGGAGTAATCACATCCTCATGTTTCCCACACGTACGCATTAAAGAAAATGTCAGTAATTAGTGGAAAATTCAACATAATGAATCCATGTCAAAGCAAGGTTTTAAATACAGCATTTACACAGGTTACACATTCCAACTTGACAATCAGAAGCATACTTTTGTGTATGTGTGTTTTAAGTCGTCGGGGAGGGTAGCCTTTGATATTTGAGTCCTGCTGGTGCATTTGAGCTCCAAGATGGTATTCTGGCATTTTTCAAGCAGATTTCAGTCCTCATAGTGAGAAAGGCTCGTTCTTACAGGCTCACCAGAGACAGACACATCCCAGAGGTGAATGCTGTGGACTCGTACTAGGGCAGTTGCTGGATCACAGTCCCAAAGTCCCCTCCTCAGGGTAATGCAGGGACACATTTTCAGTTTGGCAACAATTGATGTGGACAGTTTTCCAAAACCCAAAAGCATTCTAGGCCGCCAATAGCTTTTGGGTGACAGAGCTTGCTACACTCAGGAAAGCCAAGAAGCAAGATGGACTCCGTCGATCCCTTAGGCTGAAGGCATTCAAAATGAAGTATGAAAGCCATGGACTGGATTGTGAAAACAGACTGTAAGCTCCCACTTAGATTGTCTTTTAAAAGCAGCTATGTTTCTGCAACTGATACTGAGTGCACGGAGCAGTCCTGGAGCCCACCCTCAGTCAGAATTTCCCTGTGGAGAGAGGTCAACACTCTCCTGAGAGAAAGAGAATTGCACAACTCAGATGCATCCTCCTTGGCAGGGACCCACGAGCTCTACAGTGGCTCTAGCCCAGGTAAGTGAACTTAAGGATTAACTTGTCTAGTTTTAGCTAAACTAAGCTCAGTGGAAGATTAAGTGGTTTAAAACATTTCCTGCAAAGAAAAAGAAAATTGGGATAATATCAGCAAAAGCAAGAACAAGGATATACTGGAGCCAGATATGTGATTGTCAGCCGAATTAAAACAAGAACAAAAAGGAAAAAAAATGTATACAAAAATCAGGCATGGTGGTGTATGCCTGTCACCTTAACATTCCAGAACCGAAGGCAGAAGAATTTCTATGAGTTTGACCTCAGTCTAGGCTACACAATAAGTCCAAGGCCAGTTGTGTTTTACAAGACCCTGTCCCCACAAACCTACGAGCGTAAAGGCAAAAAATAAAAAAGATGAGAGAATAGGCACTAGAAAATCAATACACATGTCTACTAGATAACATTTAGAAAAAAAGCATGTAAGAATAGAGTCAGTAACTCAGTGGCTGTCAGGGAGAAAGCTTGCAGGAAAGCTGCTTTGAAGTGTGACTATGGAGTTTCCTAGACTCAATTTCAGTAATCAACCAGGGAAGAAATAACTGTGTTAGGTACTATTAAAATTCACAGCATAATTCCTTGGCACTTAACTTTGAACACACACAGATGTGTATCGATCTCACCCCTCATCAAAGAGAGACTTCTGCTGCATGGTCAGAGCATTCCAGAAAGCCACAACTGCTCAAGATATAGAGAACAAGTAGCCATGTGATGCTCAGCCCCAGCCGAGACAACTTCAGCACAGCACCTAACTTAAGGTTCAGGGAACACGGCAGAAAAGGGGACAAAAGGATGCAAGAGGCAGAGGAACAGGACATCTATGAGAGAGCTGTCTTCTGTCTGTGACAAGGAGTGACACCCTTGAATTCTCAACAATATGGTCACCTAAACAAGACCTGTTGACATGCCGGCATAGATGGGAGAAATGTCATGAGGTTGCAGTTTTAGGTGAAGGGTTACAGACTGCTGGGAGAGGTAGAGTCAGTCTTCCAGGGGGACTGATGTCCAATCCCAAGTCGTCAGCACAAAACACAAACATATGTGTAACAGTGAATGCACAGTGTGTGTGTGTGTGTGTGTGTGCGTGTGTGTATGTGTGTGTGTGTGTGTGTGTGTGTGAGAGAGAGAGAGAGAGAGAGAAACAGAGAAGTCATGAATTGGAGAGAGTTGGAGGTGGAAGGGGGAGGCGAGGAAGTGGTGTAAATGCACAGCTCATATATGAAATTCTCACTGAAGAAAAGGGGGTGTTAAAAAGAAAGATATCATAAACAGCACTAGGAATGTACCTTATTGGTCAAGCACTTGCCTAGGATGCAAGAGGGCCTAGATTCAATCAAATCCCAGAACTAAAAGAAATTTTTTTCAAAATTTAAAGTGTCACTGAGATGGTTCATTAGATGATAACCTGAAGTCAGTCCCTAAAACCTGCACAGGGTAAGAAGAGAACTGTACCTCAAAGTTTGTCCTTTGACCTCCACATGCACACCATGGCATGCACATTCCCACATCCACCCACCCACCACACACACACACACACACACACTGAATAAACCAAAATAATGTAATGCTAACAATTTTGATGTATGCTGAGATATAAGGAAGGCCCTTGAAAATCTTTTTAGATGGAAGTTTACTGGCATCCTATGGGAAAATGATTGAAATGAGAGTCCCTAAAATTAAGTGTTGTAGATTTTTCTGACAGAAAGACATGCATGTAGACTCGATGGGTCTTCTTCAGCTAACACGTGTGCTCCAGAGCACATGCTCAGTCTCTCACCACAGCCTGAGCCTTTAAGACCAAAGGTGGTGTAGGAGGGTTCTGTATTTGGGTTACTCTCATTGGTTGAATAAAGGACTGCCTGGCCTATAGGAGAGGACACAGCCCTTAGGTGGGCAGAGTAGACAGAACAGAGTTCAGGGAAGAAAGGAAGTGTGCCAGACACCATGACGCCCCCGCCAAGATGGATGCAGGTTAGACTTTTCCCGTAAGTGACACACAGATTATTAGGAATGGGTTAGTTTATGATGTAAGGGCTAGCCAAATAGAGGCTAGTGATAATGGGCCAGGCGGTATTTAAATGAATACAGTCTGTATGTAATCATTTCGGGCATAAACTAGCGGCCGCGGTCGGGAGCCAGGCACAGGGAACAAAACAGCCCCACTTCTCGGCGGCGGGACACAGCCACCCCCTAATACTACAAAAGGGATGTTTGAGCACTGAGCAAAATCAACTGTATTCCAAGGAGACATCCCTCATAGTGCGACTATCAATAAAAACTGAAAGTATTCCTGGGGAGGATGAGGCAGGAGGATGATGGCTTCAAAGACAATCTGGACTAGAACATGTCCCAAGATGGCCTGGGCTACACAGCAAGACCTGGTCCCAAAAACAAATAAGTAAGAGCAAGATTTATTCTCATCTGGTGTCAAAATCTAAACAGATGTAAAATTGTAACCTTATCCACATTGACATACGGCTGGCCAAGCATTTGCAAGTTCTTGAATATGGTGTTTTGATAAGAGGATAAAAGGACAAGAACCCGAGGGGGCATTTGATGACATGATCAGCAGTATTTGGCATCCAAACAGGTGAAGAGCAAAGCTGGCCTCTGGTGTGAATGCTGCTTGGGTTCCATTTGCAGACACTGGATGGGACACCTCAAGAAAAACCCTTTGTCGATTTTCTCTTTATCTTTCCTTTTCTTTTATTTCTTTCTTTTCTGAGACAAGGTTTCTCTGTATAGCCATGGTTATCCTGGAACTCTCTTTGTAGACCAGACTGGCCTTGAGATTCATCTGCCTCTGAGTGTTGGGATTAATGGTGTGCACTGCCACCACACCAGCCCCCTTTGTCAATTTTCAATAAAGGGCTTCACTGCAAAGTCAATTCAACATGAAGCACAAACCAGCCCATTAAACCGGGTGCAAAGCAAAGTTTTTGTTTTGCATGCTGGCCCTGTCTTCTGTAAACCATTCATTTGCACACATCCGTGCCCCTGTCTTCTGTAAACCGTTCATTTGCACACATCCGTGCCCCTGTCTTCTGTAAACCGTTCATTTGCACACATCCGTGGCCCTGTCTTCTGTAAACCGTTCATTTGCACACATCCATGTCCCTTTCTTCTGTAAACCATTCATTTGCACACATCCGTGGCCCTGTCTTCTGCAAACCATTCATTTGCACACATCCATGCCCCTGTCTTCTGTAAACCATTCATTTGCACACATCTGTGGCCCTGTCTTCTGTAAACCATTCATTTGCACACATCCGTGCCCCTGTCTTCTGTAAACCGTTCATTTGCACACATCCATGGCCACATCTTCTGTAAACCGTTCATTTGCACACATCCGTGGCCCTGTCTTCTGTAAACCATTCATTTGCACACATCTGTGGCCCTGTCTTCTGTAAACCATTCATTTGCACACATCCGTGGCCCTGTCTTCTGTAAACCATTCATTTGCACACATCTGTGCCCCTGTCTTCTGTAAACCGTTCATTTGCACACATCTGTGCCCCTGTCTTCTGTAAACCGTTCATTTGCACACATCTGTGCCCCTGTCTTCTGTAAACCATTCATTTGCACACATCTGTGCCCCTGTCTTCTGTAAACCGTTCATTTGCACACATCCATGGCCACATCTTCTGTAAACCGTTCATTTGCACACATCCATGGCCCTGTCTTCTGTAAACCTTTCGTTTGCACACATCTGTAGTCCTGTCTTCTGCAAAGCTTTCATTTGCACACATCCATGGCTCTGTCTTCTGTAAATCGCTCATTTGCACACATCCATGACTCTGTCTTCTGTAAACCATTCATTTGTACACATCAATGGCTCTGTCTTCTGTAAACTGTTCATTTACACACATTCATGGCTCTGTCTTCTGCAAAGCTTTTGTTTGCACACATCTGTGGCCCTGTCTTCTGTAAACCTTTCATTTGCACACATCTGTGGTCCTGTCTTCTGGATCCCTCATGAGACTGTTTCCTGCCCTCTTACCAAATTATGTCAGACAAAAATGAGTGTCACAGAGGCCACAGGACTGGATAGATGAGCGAGAAGTCCAGGAATATGGGAAGATCTGTGTGTTCTCTTCAAGATCCTGCCAACACTCTGCTTTCTCTGGTATTGTCTTGTGAGTCCCCTCCCCCAAGAGACTTCTCTCATTACCTTGTTTCCAGTTCCTGGTGCCACCCTGGGGTCAGTAATCCCATACCTGTTTCTCCAATAACCTTTCATTGTGAGCATTTTACTGGGGTAGGGTCTCAAAAAAGCCTAGTGACATTGAAAAGGAGGTCTCATTCTTGCCTGAGAAAAAGAAATGTAAAGCCTAACTAGGCTTATGTTCCTTAAACTTTAATAGGAGTGTTTACATATTTATAGATACTTGAAAATAGATGTGAATGAATAGGAAACCACTTTGGTTCCTGTGATCTGTTACACACTTAGGAAGCATGGCTTTTACACACATCAAACACTTTACTCCTTTATAAAATGATCAGAGGAATACCGTGCTTGGCATTTATAAAACACATCCGAAAGGAGACAGCTTCCACTGGTGTTCCAAAGGCTTCCTTTGGCAGCATGTTTCAGGAGCATCTATTCTGGTCATGAAGAGTAGAGACTATATCTCATGGATAGCTCAGACTCTACAAGGGATTTGATCCAGGCAATTATATTTTTTTCTTTATTGCTTCCCTAACTAGAAGGAAGGTCAATTTCATCATTCATCTTCCCAGATGGGCCCACTTTAGGTCCCTGGAAACCACCACCTCTGTGATCAGAAGTCTCTTGCAGGGCTTCTGTGAATTATTGCCTGAGAATGAATGTATGTGTGTGTGTGTGTGTGTGTATATATATATATATATATATATATTGTGGCACATATATGGACTTCAAAGCCAGTCCATTCTCATTTTTATCTATTTAGCTTTGTGATTATGAAATCTGTGAGCTTTGCTTTCCAGGCCTTGGAATGGGAAGGTTGTCACTGTCTATGATTACAGAACATCATTTGTGAAACACATGAGAAAACAAGTGCTTTAGACCCCAAATCAGAAAAGCCAGGGTGAAGGATCAATATGGGAGAGAAAGACAGCCTCCAGCAAAAACATCACATCTGTAGCTATGAGGTCCAATGTTATGGACTTCATTCCATGGAATATCCAATGACTCAAGATTGGGTCTTGAGGCACAGTGGAGCTTACACAGCCAGTCCTAGGAACCACAGAGTTTAAAGGAACTAGCTGTAAGAAATAATAAAAAATATGATATAGATGTCACCCAAATTACTATGTGGGCTATGGCGAGCATGGACTGACGAGCATGGGCACCAAGGTGAAATGAGCTCCTGCCTGCTTTAAGCAGTACCTCAGCGTACATCCCACAGAATTTACCATCTAAACCCTCTCTGATATTTGCTATGTTTTCCTTCCTTGCTTAGTCTTATTATTGACTTAACAGATACCTTTATTTGCTGCCTATTCCAGGCTCTGCTTGATGGGCTGGAGACACCGTCCTATGTGGACCAGCTAGCACATCTTGCTTGTGTGCTACTATGTTTTGCTTATATTCAACAAGCTCATTTCCTGACCAATGGGTCACCTCTTTTGGAATCAAATGGAAGAGGCATAGAAACAGTTACAAATACAGTAAATAGACTCAGGTGATGTGGAGTCCCCTCTGTGTGCTGTGATTACCATTAATGAATAAAGAAACTGCCTTGGCCTGTTGATAGGGCAGAACTTAGGTAGGCGGGGAAGACTGGACTGAATGCTGGGAGAAAGGGGGTGAAATCAGAGAAACGCCATGGATCCCCTCCAGAGATAGACGTGCTGAAACTTTGCTGGTAGGCCACGACCTCGTGGTGATACACAGATTAGTAGAAATGGGTTAAATTAAAAAGTAAGAGTTAGCCATTAAGAAGCTAGAGCTAATGGGCCAAGCAGTGATTTAATTAATACCGTTTCTGTGTGGTTTTCTCAGTTCTGGGCAGCTGGGATGAAAAAGTGGCTCCTTGTAACACTCAGGCTTTTATGACCCACCTCACAACTGGGGGAAGATACCATATACGACATTCTGTCTTCTTTCCCAAACAAAATCCATTTTTTTTCCTCCCTATTTCTAAGCAAAGAAAATGAGAACCAAAGTGGATAGATTTGCCAGCATCCCACACTTACAAACAAAAGCCACCTTCTCCTAGGACCCTGCATGTCTTGAGTCTGTGCTCCTCACTGAATGGAGAAAGGGGAAGGGATCTAAGCCAGCCAAGCATGATACCCCACCCCAAGGACTGGCTGAGGTTCTCCTGGGATGCTTGTCCTCATCACAGAGCCAACAGGTCTTATCCTAAGGCCACAGGCACTGCCATTCGGCTCAGGTAAAATATTTGGTGTTGGAATGTCTACCTGACTTGAAAGAACTTTTGGGAAACAAGGAGTCGATACTGATAACAAAAGGCCCAACAATAAGAAAATAAATGATCCCACTGAGTGCTAGAGTCACAGTAAACAGCTACCTTCATGTGATTCTATGAAATGTAGCCAGAGCACTGCCTCAGTGTCCTGAGCTGCACTCTCTGGAGCCTCTGTTCTCCTGGGATGCTTCAAAAAGACAAGCCAAAGCTTTGGAAGACATTGAGTCCACACAGCTCAGTAGGTGAGGGCATTGTCATCAAGCCTGATGACCTCACTCGGTGAGAGAAAAGAAACCTACAAATTGATTTTAAAAAAAAAAATGTTGCCTCCATCCTGCAAAAGTCAGTTGACTGCAGAGTTCCCTCTGGCCTGGGGGAACTGACAGAAGCAGCGGATTCGGGTTTAAACTTTAAGGCCTTATAGGAAGGTTTGAAAAATGTAGAAACTGAAGTCTGAATCAACATGAACACATTAGAGGCAATGTTCCCTCTGTAAAGCAAGACCCCAGAGGAGCCATAACTTCTAGCCAGGATAGACCAAAAATAAACCCACCGCCCCCTCCACCTCCGTTTCTCAGCAGGAAGTTCTCAGTGGAGCTGAGAGGAGCTGGGGAGGTGGCAGCAGCTGTGGGAATTTAAGATCTGGAAAGCTCCAGTCACAAAGTTCACTTTGCCGCACCTGGGGGCGTCATGCACAGTCCTAGCCGTCCTAAAGGAACACCTTCAAGCTCTTGCCCAAAGAAAGTAAGAATCCATGGCAATAAAACAATTTGATGATAGCCAGAGAGGCAGAGAAGGTCCCAGATATGGATAGTCAGAAAAAGACCCTCCAAAGCAACCGCTCTCATTACACATGAAGTCATAACAAGCTTAAAGGGATCTCAGAAAGAGAAATCTATCCAAGGAAATAAAGATCAACATGAGTGGAGAGAAAGCAAGAAAATCTCCTAAGATTGGAAGCTACAGAACAAAGAATTCCCAACTTGACAACTGCTACTATGTTTTGAAACAGCAGAAGTAAAGACTAATGAAAGAGACAGAAGAAATTATACAGGATGCTCCTACAGAGAAACAGAGAGCTCATAAGGAAATGTGTAGCGCAAGACAAAATAAAGGCTGTGGGAAACTTTAGTAGGCAGTTGTCTGTATTTACACAGAAAGAACGAAAGAAAAAAAGAGCAAAAGAGAGGGGGGAGGGCAGGAAGAGAGAGAGAGGCAGTGTGGTAGGGAGAAAGGGAGAAAGAGAGGAAGGGTGAGAAGGAGAGAAAAAGAGAGAAAGAAAAAAGAGAGAAAGCAAAAGAGAGGGGGAGGGGAGGAAGAGACAGAGAGAAAGAGAGGCAGAGTAGGAGGGAGAGAGAAAAAAATAGAAAGGGAGGGTGGGAGGGAGGAAAATAGAGAGAGAAAAAAAGACAGGAAGGAATGGAGAAAGTGTCTCCAAAGACAGCTGGTTTTAGTCCTCTCATATATGACTGACAATTTCCCGAATCAGTGGACAACAGGAATTTCTCAGCTCAATAATATCATAGACAAAATCAAACTACAGATGCTTCTTAGCCTAACAACAGGGATTCATCCCAGAAAAAACCACTATCCTAGCTGAAAGTGTCTTAAGCCCAAATGCAGGCAATACCCCTGAACCTACTGAACATCCTTCCTTAGCTCAGCCCACCTTAAACACACACACAGGAGGACACTTTACCCTTTAGTCAAGCAAAATCACAATGCAGACTGTGGCGGCCAGCCATTTTACACAAATTAGGGGCGTTTTTGTTACAACAGGACACAGGGAAGAGCACCCAGCAGGCATGAAGTGATGATGGAGAAAGACAATGTGATCCTATTCTGGGATCCTGCTTCACGAAGAGCATCCCTGAACAGCTAGCAGGATCCTCTGCCCACTGCCAAAACTAAAGATTTCAGAGGTGACTATACAAAGCCTATGGGGGCCATTCTTATTCAAACCTCCACATTGGGAGCCAGAGTTCTGCAAATGAGCCAGGCAGTCCCTAGGGTGACCACAGAGGAAGTGGCCTCCTGTCTCCATGGTATAAAGAGTATTTGGGTTAAATAGGTGCACATTTTCCAGTCAAGGCTGGGCCGTCTATGTGCACAATGCCTCTTGAAGCTGGCAGCTATATCTAACATCTGTTCTTCAAAGAAATAAGCAAATGTTTAACAGCAGTTAAACCATATCTGGGGACACTTGGGTTCCCAGAGTGGAGTGATTACCACCTTCGCAAGGCACAGATCAAAGTGTGGAAATCCATCCCCATAGTTCAGTTGAGGAAGGGAAGCCAACTTTCCCACTCAGTCAGCCCACACCAGCACACGGGTAATTACTTGAAATCATCCAGTTGTGACCCTTGGGAGAGTAGTGGAGGGCTGGGTTACATTCAAGACATGTACCAAATATTTGAGTGCATTTTTTAGCAAGTGGGCAAAACGACTCTTTGAAGGCATCAGGCTTCTGTTTCTAACCCTGAGGTTTCTCCACAGGAAGTGGGAACGGATATCTGAGATGGAAAAAGTCATCCCTCCAAAGCAGACAAGAGTATGGCTGGGGTGTGACTCACTCACAGGACAAGTGACCTGGCTTCTATTCCCAGAGAGGGAGCAATGGTGAGAAAACCAAAGTCAGTGAGAGCCCGTGGCAGGGCACTGTTCTTTAGATGGGGGACTATGAGAGCTCATGACGGGGTGCCATTCTTTAGCTGGGGAACTCTGGGGGAAGCAGGGAAGCAAAATAATACAGACTGGCAGCCCCAGAAAGATGCTGCAGCCAGTGGATCCTTGGGGATAGTTTCTGCCACACCCCTGCCTACTGTGCCAGCCTCAGGCTCCTCCAGGTTGTCTTTCAGCCACAGTTTCGAGGCCCCTCAGAAGAAACAGAGCAGGAAAGCCCAATCTCCTATGCCAAGCCTTGTGCTCTCTCATCCATAAAACTCTTGAGAATTCCATTCCCTCCCACAACCACGTCATCCTTTATGCGTGCTTCGACACAGTGGAGGATCAACTCAGAATGCAGTTGGCCTCCTGAAGGGACTTGAAGTCTAGACGGTCATAGAATTAGGTAGACACCCAGAGCCACGCAAGGCTGAACCCATCTACAATTTGGGGCCCTTTCTGCTCTGTTTCAGACAAGATATGGTCTTTGACTCTAAACTCTCCTCTTCCCAACGTGGCCCTACTGTCCATCCAATCTGCTTCTCACATCCATCATCCATGATATCTCGGGCTCCTTCCCCTTGGGGCCTTCAGACCTCCAATCCTGCAAAGGGATTGACACCCACAGTCAGGGCCTTCTCCCAGATCACCCCCAGGTGTTACTGCCCACTCACAGCCATGTCCTGCCTCCTTTCCAGACCAAACTCCTGCTTGTGTTTCAGGATTCACTTCACCATCTCCTCAACTGGAAGACTATTGGGCACCTTCCTTCTCCACCCTTCTGAGGTACCCCCCATCTCTCCAGGTAGTGATGGTGGTATCTGTGCACCACCTCGCCTTGCCTCCTAGGAGTGGGCTTGGATTTCTGGAGGTCAGCATGAGCCTGCTGCCTAAGACAACTTTTAACATTGAAAACTGGGTCCAGAGAGTCTATGTATATGGTAAAGATTTTTCAGATTTTCCAAGTCTTTTTTT
>JAQHUG010000018.1:8760122-8774972 GCA_028555095.1 Dicrostonyx torquatus | reverse complement strand
CTCTCCAGCCCCGCAAGTCTTCATTTTTGCATCTGTGGAAAATAGTGATAGAATAACACAATTATTGACAACAGTATAACTCACCTATGAAATGGTGGAGGTTAGGCATATTCTAAGTACTGGGACTCAAGGGCTTATATTAGAAGTACATTTCAGAAGCTGCAGAGAGCACTTTGACCAAATACATTGAGATAAATATATCATATGCAAACTTTTCTTTTTCTTCTGTTTTATTTATTCTTATGTGATGTGTTTGTGTGCTTGCCTATGTGAATTTATGTGTGCCACATGAAAGCAGGTGCCCACAGAGTCCAGAAGAGGGCCTCAGATTTATGAGCTGCTGTGTGGATACTGGAAATTGAACCCGGGTCTTCTGCAAGAGCCCTAAGTGTTCTTAACCACTGAGTCATCCATCTCTCCAGCCCCTGTATGGATCCTTCCATTTAATCCTCAACTACTAAAAATCTATGCAGAGAAATTAATCATACATAAAACACAAGCAGTTAGCTCAAGAATTCTGCTCATAGAATTGTTTGCCTCATTAAGAAACTGAAGACAATCTTAAGTCAATATCACTAAGAGATTAAAAATGAATATGATCTATGTTCAAGTGATGGAATCCATCTGGACATTAAAAATGATTTTGTAGTTAAGGAATAAGAGATAAATTATCTTTAATCGATTAAATGGGGAAAACCGATGCTCAGTCCAGGTACCCTGTCTAGCCTGGCTGACTTAGGTTTTAGGGTACCTGGAAGATAGAGAAAAAAGTTAAAACAAAAGCTTATGAAACTAAACTGTTGACAGTGATTATCATTAGGCCCATGAGATTTAAGGTCACTTAACATTGTATTGGCTAATTGGAAAATAAATAAAGCAAATATTAGGAAATGATTGCCACAGCCATCATAGCAGGAGAAAATGGAGCATCAATTGGGCAGCAGTGACCATAGACAGTTCTCACAACTGCTGTTTCTAAATATTGGGAAGGAATGCAGAGCCTGCAGCTATTTCTGGCTGGGGCTGTGCTGTGCTATATCTTACTTTGTGTGGGAGGATGGGTGTGTGAACTCACAGGAATTTAGGAACCCAGATTCCCTCCATCTGTAACCTCCTCATCAGCACAGTGGCCAATGTCTACACGGCAACAGGAATTTCACAAGTGAATTATTTCTTACTGTTTGTGAATCCAGTTTTCAAAACAGACAGGGAGCAAATTACAGGTAGATAAACCCTTCCGCAACTCTTCATCCTTAAAGAGCACAAGAAGCCTGCATGCACCCAGAGAAAGAATGAACTCTCTGCATTTGGGGCCCACGGAGGTTTAAAATACCTTTCAGATAAATTGGGGAACAGACAGAACCAACAGCCTTTCGAGAGGAAGCATAGCTTTATCCACAGGAGAACCTTGTGACGACTCGGAGATGCGTGCTCTGCGGTTCCCGCAGCTCCCAGAACTGACAATCAGCTCTGCGCAGACCCTGTGGACCCCATTCCAGCAGCCCACAACCCATTTCACTCGGGGGACAAATTCCTGAATGAGTCCAAGGTCACTAAAATAAGGGTCAGAATTATAGCTGCCCATCTCAAGTTGAACAGCGATTAAGCCACATTGTTGAGGAGACAGCCAAGGTAGTCAAGTTTCCACAGTTCAAGAATGAGGACAAGTTAGATCCCCAAGACCCACATTGTTTAAAGCTTCAGCCATGGCGTTGTGAGTTTGTAATCCTAGCCCTAGGGGAGTGGGTGATATCTGGGGTGCTCTGGCCAGACAGCCTAATTGATATGTTCCAGATCAGTGAGAGATGCCGTCTCTAAAGAACAAGGTGGATGGTGTGCTGAGGAGTGGTACCCAATGCTTGAGTTATGTTCTTCAAGCACATGTGTGCCTAAATGCAAGCAAATACACACACACACACACACACACACACACACACACACACACACACACACACACACGCTAGAACATCCATAAGCAAAATGTATGGAGGAATACTAGCCATAATTACAGACCTCTTTCTATGACTGCCATCTGCACTCGTTTGCCCACAAAACCAATGCAAATATGCAAAAATATGGATTTCAAGAGATTGCCACAGGCACACAGGCATATCATGACTTCAGAATCTGGACCCAAGGACAGGCATCCCAATGCAGTCTGTGGAACCCATCCTCGGCAGTCACCCAGATCTCTGGTCTCTGCCCCACCCTGCTCTTGTAGGATTTTCTTGCTGTTACAATCTACTCGTGTAGTGTCCCTTAAAATAACACAGGAGTGGAGCACAGGCTGCCTGCAGAAGTAGATCCTTTGTGAAGGGATTGTATTGGGAGAACCCTGTATTCATCCTGGCCAATTCATTGGTGGGTTCAAAACTTTAAATTAGATAATTGTAAGGTGGAGAGATGGCAGAAGGCAAAGATTTGGGGGATACCAGTCACTGAAGAGGGTGTCTTTGAAAGGTGCATCCTTCTGCCCCTTCTCCTTCCCTATGCTTCCTGGCTGCCTTGAGTTCAGTATTCCTGTACCATACCGGATGTTCTGGCTCAGAAACAGAACCAAGTGAGCATGAGAACCTTTAAGATTTTCCTTCTTCAGGTTATTTCTCTCGGATATTTGTCTCAAAAAGTCTGACTCACTCTTCCTAGCCACCTCTGACTCTACACCCTCACCAGCCCCCACCCTCTTCTAGCTCTCCCCCACTCCCTGTCCCGACCCTCACACACTCCTGTTCCGGGTGCACTCCCAGAGCTTCCTGTATTTGGAATCCTTCCCAAGCCCTTGTTCTTCAGGCAAGTGCGTTCACTCATTCTCCTTTGCTCCATTTCTGTAAGTAAGGCCCTTGTCGCAATGTCAGGTATTTATAGCCTTAGTTCAGAGAGGCCACTTAGGTGCCAAACTTAAATACATAAGATGAGACATTAAATTCCATTTTTAAATCTCCATTTTTAAAATGCCGTGTGAGCTGAACTCCTATTGACTTTTTTGGAAAATGCCACAAGCCCCTATTCAAAGCCACCATGCATGTTCCAGACCCCCAGAGCCTTTTCTTCACATTGAAAGGCACATTGTCGAGTCCCAAGCGTCTCCTTCTGAGGGAAGTAGATAATTCTCTACTGTCTGTGGAAGGCCGCTGTCTCAAGTCACTGCACGGATCCACAGACAAAGTAGGGCAGGATGCATTTCCTGCTCAAATAAAAATAACAGGAATATGAAGCTCAGGGGATGGGAGGGCGGCTCACTGGGTAGAATGGTGTAAAGCATGAGGACCTAATTTCCAGGCCCAGAACGCACAGGAAAGCTGGGTGTAACAGCACCCTCCAGTAATCTTATCACTGAGGGGCAGAGCCAGGCAGATCTCTGGAGCCTGCTGGCCAGCCAGTTTAGTTAAACTAATGAGCATAAGTTTTAGAGTGAAACCATGTCTCAAAAATTAAGGTGGAAACAGAAGAGCAATTCAACATGGACCTCTGGCTTCCATACTTGCACAAGGAACCTCACACACCCATGCATGCACACACACACACACATACACACACACACACACACACACACACACAAACACATCACCACCATCTCAAAAACAACAGCAAAAAATATGTTTTCCTTAGTTATTGTTTATGTTTGTCATGACCTGGAAGAGTTGAGGTATCACAGCTGTTCATCATACACCCATTCTAGCATCTCCACAGTTTGCTAGCTCTGGAACAGGGAGGGTCTTTTTTTGTACATGGTGGGACTGGGTTTATATCTCTTTCTCTAGGAGCTAGATGCATGCAAAGTAATACTAACCCCAGCTCTTTTCTGGACAAAGAGAGAGGAGAAAGCAGCAGAGCAAAGCAACCTTAGTGACAGGGCCAGGGTAGCAAGCTGCCCCAATGCCAGCATTAAAGAGGTACCCCAAGTCCCCAAAGAGGTCCTGATGAATGATCAGCCTCCCCCATGACTACCTATAGTAAAGCACAGCAAACACACCTCCAATGGTCTTAAACAGTTGATGCTGAAAAGTTTAACTTGATATGCTTTTTTTTTTTTTTTGCCTCCTGCAAGTAGCCCGCCCCTAAATTCTGCAATTATGCTGCAACAAATGCTAAAATTCCATTCCAGCTCATAACCACAGCAGCAGGCTGCCGAGGTGGAAACTGCCTCGAGCAGGTTAGAAACCCCTCCTTCTGCTGTGCACCTCTCGCGGAACACAGAACTACTTAGTCACGAAGCCAAAGCCGGCATTTTTGCACACACGCATCTTTTCCGGGGTACTGTAACCCTTTTTGCACACACGCATCTTTTCCGGGGTACTGTAGCCCTTTTTGCACACACGCATCTTTTCCGGGGTACTGTAGCCCTTGAACATCTTTCTGTGAATGACACTTTTGCCATTTGGGTTTTAGTTTCTTTTTGGGATCTGGAGTTTATGCCAACAAGGTTTTGCTTTTCCTGCCCCTGCTCACCCAGGTTCTGGAGACTGAGCCTGGGACTCTGAATACACCAGGCATGTACCCACCAGTGAGCTAGATCCTACCATTCACCCCGCCAATAACATCTTACCTAAGTCCGTCCTAGTGGTAAAGAGAAATTCACATAAACACATTCTACAACAATGCCTTCCCAGTCCAGGATGTCTCACCTCCATTTCTAAAATGTCCGCAGTTCAGTTCTGAAACCTCGAACGTCATCTTCTCAAGGACCTTTTATTCCCCGTTAGGGAAATCCCCTTCCTTGGTGAGCCTTGACTGTCAATTAACCGAAAGACCACCCCAGGGCCCTCCCATACACCTTTCCATCTCTCTATAACCTCTTACAGCGCTTGAATTCAACTACTCAGTGCACGGCTTCAGCCAAAGCACATTTCCTCGAATCTCTTTACATTCAACCACTAACGTCCCTCGCTAAGTCAGGGTTTCTATTGCTGCAGGAGACACCACAGCCAAAGCAACTTGGGGAGGAGTTTATTTGACTTCAGTTTTTAAATCACTGCTCCTCATTGAAGGAAGTTAGGATAGGGACTCAAGTAGGGCAGGGTCCTGGAGGTAGGATCTGGTACAGAGGCCGTGGATGGGTGCCTCTTACTGGCTTGTCCTCAAGGATTATTCAGCCTCCTTTCTTATGGGACCCACCATCACCAGCCCAGAGATGGCCCCACCCACAATGGGCTGGTCTCTCCACCATCAATCACTGATTAAGAAAATGCCTTACAGGATTGCTTACAGCCTGATCTTAAAGAGGTATTTTCTTAATGGAGGTTCCCTCCTCTCAGGTGGCTCTATCCTATTCCAAGTTGAAATAAAACTGGTCCGTGCTACTACTGGCCTCTTGTAAACTTGACACACAAAACACATCGCTATAATGCCAATTTTTTTCTATTTCTCATTCATCTCCAAGATCCCACATTAAAAGCATAAATAACATTAGGGGGCTGAAGAAGTGTCTCAGTGGATGGATAAGGATACTGGCTGCCCTTACAGAGGACCCAAGTTCAATTCCTAGCACCCACAGGATGCTCACAACCTTCTGTAACTCCACTTCCAAGGGATCTGACACCCCAACACAGATATACATACAGGCAAAACACCAATACACATAAAATAAAAATAAACACATTTAAAAATATAAATAACTTTAAAAGTCCCACAGTCTTTACAAATTCAACACATTAAAAGTGCATTAAAAGTGATATCTTTCAAATATCCCATATCTTTAAAACTCCCAAATTTCTGTTAAAAGTTCAATATCTCTCCACTGTGGGCTCCTATTAAAAACAAAATTAATCTAAATATTTTCTTACATCAAGAGGGAAGAACCAGGGCATGGTCACAATCTGAACAAAGCAAAACAAAACTTCAAACACTTAAATAACTCAAGACTCACTCACTATTTTCTGGGCTCCTCTGCAGTGTGTGGATCACTTCTCTGGCTCTCTCTGCAGCACAAACAGCCTGTCTCTTAGGTGCTATCTGGCTCCACTCCACTGCTGCGGCCATTCCTGGTGGTCATACCACGACACTGCGATCACCGAAACTGCTGGGGTCCCTTGGTGCAACCAGGTTGCACTTCACCAATAACCTCTGCTGAACACTCTTCAGGGACTCCTGCCTTGACACACAATGCCCAGCCTCAGCTGTTCTCCTTGACCCCTTCACGTCTGTAAACATTGAACTACTTGGGAGAGTCTAACAGTACCAAGTATGGCTACCAGTGGGAGGTACAACCTTGGTCTCCTCTGGAACACAGCCTCTGTGTTCAGGCCCTGAAGAAGCACTCAGCAATGCCGGCCTCTTCTTAACCATACCCCTCCATTCTCAACTACAGCTGACCAGCATCAATTGCCCAAGCAAAGATTTTTCTTCAGTGATTCTAGTCTCTTTAGTTTATTTGGTTTTTCAAGACATGGTTTCTCTATGTAGCCCCGGCCATCCTAGAACTCACTCTGTAGACCAGGCTAGCTGGCCTCAGAGGCAGAGATCTGCCTGCCTCACTGCCCAGCTTGGTGGTTCTTTTCTCTTGTTAATTGCAGCTGATTCTTCAGATGCCACAGATTCTTCACACAAAAGGCCCAATTCCAGTCTTTGCTTCCCTCTGAACCTTCACAAACCAGGCCTCCTCCGCCACCTGCAAAGCTCTCAACATTCTTTTCTTCCAGTCTTCTAAAGAAGAGCTCGCTGAGCTCTCCAGGCTGAATGACTTTTGCAGCCCGGTGTTCCAAAGTCCTTCAACAATCCTCCCCAAAATAACATGTTCCAGTCCGTCAAAGCGATATCCCACTGTCCCAGGACAGACTTGTCTTAGTTAAAGTTTCTATTGCTGTGGTGAACTAACTACCATAACCAGAGCAAGTTGGCGAGGAAAGGGTTTATTTGGCTTAAACTTCTGAATCACTGTTGATCATGGAAGGCAGTCAGGACAAGAACCCAAGCGCAGCAGGATCCTAGAGGCAGGAGCTGATGCAGAGGCCGTGGAGGGGTGCTGCTTGCTGGCTTTCTCAATCCCCTGCTTTCTTGCAGATTCCAGGACCACCAGTACAGGGGTGGTTCCACTCACAATGATCTGGGCCCTCTCCCATCAGTCACTAATTAAGAAAATGCCCTACAGGCTTACATACAGCCCCATCTTATAGAGGCATTTTCTTTATTGATGTCCCTCCTGGATATTAAAATTCTTCATGGGAATACATAGGACTTCAAAGACTGTCACATCTAAACATTCTGGGGAAGTATTACCTTAAGCTCTGTGAAGAATTTTTCTTCGGGGTTCTCATCCCCACAGATGGCACTTGAATTTGCCAAGTATCATTTATTTAATAGCATTACTATAAACATATGAAGCATTAAATGTAAATAGATGTGTCACCCAAATTCCTTTAGCATTTTATTCTTAGGTGATATGTATCAAAATATATGTTTTGTTTTGCCTTTTTTTTCTTTGTTTTTCATGATTTTTTTGTTACATTCTGGCCTTGTATCATCTCTTAGATCCTCTTATGTTAATATTCTAACTACTTTAGCTTCCAAATTGAGTAATATGTATGACTAATTCTGCCTTCTTTATGTTTTATTGCATTTTAGTATGTGTGAGTGTGTATACATGTGTGTGTATACAGAGGACAGCAGGTAGAAGTCAGTTTTCTCATCCCATGTGGATTCTTGGGTCAAAGTCAGGTAATCAGGCTAGTAGGCAGGTTCCCCCTTTAAGTCATCTCATCAGCCTGATTCTGCCTTTCTATTTCCATTATATCAATCTATAGCACTTTGATGTCTTGTCTTCCTTACTTTATTGTATATATTTATTCTATTGTATTATGTAGCATGTACATGTACTGTGGATATTCCATGGAGCTAGGAGCTGTGGTTTGAATGAGAATAACCCCAGAGGCTTACATGTTCGAATACCTAGTCCCCAGTTGGCTAGTCTGTATAGAAAGGTTGGGGGTGTGGCCCTGTTTGAAAAGGTTATGTCACTGGGGGTGGGCTTTGAGGCTTCAAAGGGCTTCCATAACTTCCGGGTGCTCTCTGCCATCTGCTTGCAGACAAGTGCCATTCCGGCTACCTACCTCCATGCCTCCATCATGGATTCTAATCTAGAACCACAAGCCCCAAGAAGCCCTTCTTTCATAGCAGTTCATCCCAGGAATAGGAAAGTAACCAAGACACTGGCTGCTAGAAACACACTGACGGTGGTTCCTCATCACCACTGATTCTCAGACCACACACAGCCCAGCCAAAAAATCTTAGGCTCCAGGGAAATTAATCCAAGGCCGTTGTGAAGTTGCCTGTCCTTCAGATGCCCTTTATTTCTAGAACCACAGTAACTTTGACAGGGACAGTGTCCCTTCTGGCTCAGTGGTTCAACTGAATAGCAGTTTTAACAGCCACTCGTGAAGTCTTCCAACAGCAAAATCACCCCCATTCACACCCAGGACTGCACTTTGCCTTCACAGAGAATCTTCACGTCACAGAACCACCCCCCCTTATAGGTCTCATTCAGAGATTAGGGAACATTTCCATGGGGGATAGCACCATCACAGGAAAGTATCGAAAGGGAATCCATTCCATCTGACTACAAGCCTGTCCTCCACCCAACATCTCGGACAGCATCCGCAGGTCCGGATGCTTCCCAAAGTGATCCCAAGCTACTTCAGTCTACGACCGGGTAGGAAGCCTGCGACCAAATACATCTATGAGGAAGATCATAAAGCCAGCATTCCGTGCCCATGAAGTCTCAGGACTCAGATGGCACCTCTCAGTATATGGTTTTGAGAGTCCAGAGAAACCCCTGCAGTTGACTACCTCAGCATGGCTGGGGTGCAGACAGAGCTGCAGCCCAGCTTCCCCACCCCCATCTTCCATTTGCCCAAATGGTGACCATCAGGGTGCCCCCTGTCCTTACAGTCTCTGTTTAGATTTCCAGTGGGCTTTCCTGTCAGGTTGGCACATTCTTTTCACCCAATAGTTTGCAAGAAAGTTTCTCATCCCTTCACAGCAGCCATCTCTCCTGAAGTAAAAGAAAAATCAAAAAGGAATTGAGAACTACTCTTCGGGATATTCCCATTGAAGTATTAACACAATCTATTGGGTCACAATTATAGCCAATTGTGCAGAGGGAGAAAGCCTATTCAACAACATTATTTAATGGCGTTTTGGATGTGCGATTGGCTCGACACGATGATGAATGCAAGGACTGAGCAGTAAAGCGGTACAGAACGCAAACAACTCTCCCGCGATGTTTATTTCCCAGGCTTAAATGAGCTCAGAGCTCACGAGTGATTTGCCATGACACCGGAATCCAATTGGAGTCTGGGATTACTGTAACTGTTTTCGGCTTGGGTGATTTAATCAGCAAATCTTCAATAGTGTAATATGCGTGTACTGAACTGACTCCAGGCTCGAAAGTCTGATTTATACCCAGCGCTTGCAGGCGACCATTTGTGCAGAGCATACGAGCATCTGTCTGCCTGCATCTTTAGTGAGCAGATGCCCACAGAAATGTGTGAGGACAGTCAAGGTTCATGCTGTATATCACACACCCAAACAAAGAGGCAAAACGTACCAAGCAGGGAGGGCTTGCTTGGTGGTGTCGCTTGGGGATTGTTTCTAAATACTCAGAAAAATCAATCATTTATTTCGCCGACAGGTATATATCTATCCCCACAAAATCCATGAAAAAGGGGGCAGGAAGAGAGGGAGAGAGAAAGAGGTGGCAATGTTGGGGGAGAGGCATATGTCCCCCATAGACATAAGCGTGAAAACATGGGATTGAAGTTAGGAAGTAGTTGTGACATAGGTTTGCTACCACAGAGCACACACAATAATGGGCCTTGGAGCACATTTTTAACCTCAACCCCAAGGAATGAAGACAGCAAGATCCTGGGGGCTGCCGGACAGCCAGTCCAGCTACTCAGTGAGGCCTGGTTTCCATGAGAAAGCCTGTTTCAAAGAATAAAATGAAATGTGATTGAAGAAGAGAGCCCCAAAATTGGCCTCTGGCCTTCATACATGAGTATTCACTCACACACACACACACACACACACACACACACACACACACACACACACACACACACACACAGGATTGATATCTTCCCAATGAACACAGTGTGAAGAAAATTCCCAGTCTTCTTGGCATGTGAACTCTCTGGTTGCATACAGCACTCAAAATAATATAGATATTTACTGTTCCTGCTCCTGTTCCTGCTTCTCATACTGTCTGCAAGCGGAGTGTCCTGAACTCCCAGCCTAGGAGTCAGGTGTCAGCGTGTGAGAAAGGAAATAGTTGGCCTGCCTCCTGTCCTCAAGTTCTAAGAGGTAGCCACAGCTCTGGAGATAAGAATTCTCAGAGATTGTGCCGAATGAGAGGGGCTTTCTTGCTTCTGTCACCTCCAGCACAGTGATGGAAGATGTTCTGAGTTCTTAGAAAGCAGGGACAAGGTGGAGTTAAAGACAGAGACAGGGCCTGTCCCCTGACCTTGAGACAGAAAAGACCAGTCAGGTGATACCTCTGACATAGATCAAGAGAGATGGGCTTTGATCATTGGTCAACATGTCCTGTCCCTGCATTAGTCAGGGCCCCCTAGAGGAACAGAACATTTATTTGAATGGCATATGGGCTATGGTCCATCTAGTCCAACAATGGCTGTCTACCAACAGAAGGTTCAAGACTCCACTGGTTGCTCAGCTATAATGCTGGGTGTCTCATCTGGTCTTTCATATACCCCAGAGTCCTGAAAAAGTGGGCTCTAGTGCGGTGAAGGAAAGGATTTGTCAGTGAAAATAAGGGCAAGCCATCAAAGAGCAAAAGCTTCCTTCGTCCCTGTCCTTTATACAGGCTGCCAGCAGAAGGTGTGGCCAGCCGACTAAAGGTGGGGGAATCTTCCCACCTCAAAAGATCCAGATTAGAAAGTGGACCTTCCCACTTGAAATGACTTAATTAAGCAAAAGAAAAATCCCTCATACTTGGGTCCAACATCTTGGGTTTTAGTTAATTCCAGATGCAACCAAGTTGACAACCAAGACTAGTCCCATGATAAACCATGAGGCAGGATGATCAACCCAGCATGGGTTATGACAGTAGAGTCTCAGGAGATATCCCTTAGGAACATCCAATGTTACATGACATCTATAACTAGACTTTTTGTTTAACCTGAAGGAAAGCGATAATCCTACCCAATTAAGATTAATCTTCCCCCAGCTTAGTTAACTGGAGAGGCAAAACAAAACAAATATTATATTGAATTATAGGTAAACAAAAAAGTATATTCTTGTAAAATCTCTCTCTCTCCCCTCTCTCTCTCTCTCTCTCTCTCTCTCTCTCTCTCTCTCTCTCTCTGCATTTGGCCAGGCAGAGTTTCAAGCCTCAAAAGCTGTTTACTCCTTTAAAAAGTTTGTTGGGTAGTGGCCTACTAGAACCCGGTTTCCTGTTCTCTGACTTGTGACCTGTTTTTGCACCTCTCCCTCCCCAATTAGACTGAGAGAGACTCCTGAATCTCCTCCAGGACTCCCCACATATTTCATTTGGGGGGAGGGGATGTTGCAATTCAGTAGAGGGTCTCCTGCCTCCTTTGGGCAGGCGGATTTAAATGTCCATCTTGTTTCAAGAACCCTTTCACATGCAGGTTTGCTCCTGGTTAGGGGCCTGGGCCCCACCACCTGCCTGGCCAAGGCAATGACCCAGGGCAAGAGATAAGTTGAATCCCTGCTTCTGCCCTGGGTCCAGAACCACACAGCACAGTTTACCAACCAACTCCACACCAGCCCCAAATGGCATCTCTTCCAACTCAGATCTGAGAGCTCAGTTATCAGACAGCGTCCGTGTCTCAGACACTAAAGACTGTCTCAGGTGGTTAAAGAGCCTCAAGACTGTGCCCATGTTGATCCCTCATGCTGAGTCTGTAAGGACTCTCACCCACCCAGCGCCAGACAGTTCCCAAAGTTCTACCCCTGCCAGTGCCCAGTCCAGCATCCCCACTGTGAAAGTTTCATTTCAGACAATGGTCTCCACAATGGACTCCAGGAGCAAGGTGAGGATGGTGACCATAGCGCATAAGAATAAAAAGATTCTGCTTTAGAATACAAAAGTTGGCTAGAGGCTAAAGCCATAGCACAGTATGTAACAGCATGTACTGCTGATATAGAGCACTTGAGTTTGATCCCAAGCACCCACATTTAATGAGTCAAAACCACCACCTGTCTCTCCAGACCCAGGGGGATCTGACCTATGGTGTGGAATTCTATTTTACCTAGGTGAAGGTGTGTTACATTTGTTTCTGCTGCCTTTGTTAACTATGTAAAGATGTGCTACATTGGTTTATGCTACATTTGTTTGTTTAATTATGTAAAGATGGGAGGAAGGAAGGGAGGGAAGAAAAAGAAAGACAGACAGAAAGGTAGAAAGCCCAAAACATAAAAGAAAAGAAATAGGTTTAAGTTATAAGAGCTAGTGGACAAGCATAAGATAAGGCCAAGCATTCCTAACTAATAGGAAGTCTCTTATTTGGGTGCTGGTTGGTGCCTGTGGCAGACCTCTGACCTCCACCTGCACTCTGATATTCACACTCACACACGTGAACATAATTAAATACTAGACTGCTGAGTGTGGTTGCACAAACATGAAATTCCAGCGATTGAAATGGGCCTGGGTTGGAGGCAGAAGGATCAGGCGTTTGAAGTCATGCTAGGCCACATAACTTATTTTCTGTTCTTCTGCTAATTTTTTGAGAAATCTTCCTGTATAATTCTGGCTAGCCTAGAACATGTATAGACCAGGCTAGCTGAGAACTCACCGAGATCTGCTTGACTCTGCCTCCCAAATGCTGGGATTACAAATGTGCATTACTGTATCTGCCAATAATTTTTGTTTTGAACAAAAACATTTGGGGAAAAAAATTAGTCTGACGCCTTCTTGGGCTCCATAAGATCCAGTGTGAAGAAACAAAGCAAAACCTCAAAACACAGAAGGATAAAATTCAAGGAGTTTGAAGAGAGTAGGTAGGGCCTGGACACAGACCATGATCCTTCCATCTGCAAGAAGGAAGATGAGGTCCTCACTTCCTCAACTCAGCTTCTCAGGCAACCCAAGGCACACACACATTCACTGGGTTCAGTTCGCAACTGCAACTAAATGCAAGAGGAAAGAAAAAAAGCTAAAATTACCCAGCCTTTTCATGCAAGCTGTCATGTCAGTTTACAGAAAGTTTTTGATTAGATTTATTATTTACTTATTTATTGTGTGTGGGTGTGAGTGTGTATGTGTGCATGTGTGTGTGTGATGAGTAAGTGTGTGGGCACACACACGCCACAGTCATCTCTGTGGAGTTCAGAGGTTAGTGAGGTTAGTTTGAGCCCTCCACCACATGGGTCCTGAGCATTGAATTCAGGTTTTCAAGGCTTGGTAGCAAGTGCCCTTACCTATGCGGCCATTCTGATGGCCCTGCATATAGAGAATTTTATACAACAACTTGAACATGTATTAAACCCAACTGTGTCTTTACACAGTTTCCTAACATGGGTGTGGCTTCAGAGCGGAGATGGGAACCCAAAATTGAGCTCCGTAAGCCCCTGTCGCACACAGTGCTGGGAAAGATTGCTCAGGTCTCTTCTCGCTGTTGGTAGCATTAAAAGCTTTCTGGATTGGCAAGTTGTCCTCGTATAGATTTGATTTCAAACGGATTGCTGAAACAGATCAAAATGGATGATTCATGAGTGCATTCGCTGGTAAAGGACTACCTACCTACCAATGGAGAAAAGTAGAAGACAAGCAAAGCAGCCCCTGGCCTTCTAGAATTCCTGGTTCTTAGCCTTAGAAATCATACAGAATCCATGACCCTTGGCTTGGATACATTCTAGAATGCATGGGCCTTGGCTCAGATGGATCCTAGAATCCATGGCCCTTGACCTTGAACTGAATATAAAACCTACAGTCTTTGACTTTGGATAGAGCAGTTAATCTTTCTGTTCTCGCCCTAAGCATGAATCATACTTTGGGAACTCATATTAAAGCCACAATGGCTTAAATGGTCCCAGGGTGACTCATCTTTGGACTTGACAGTGCCTGGAAAATACTATCACTCTTCAAATCCTGTGACAGCGGAGGTTTAAACAGGAGGACAAATGACTGGATTCATTTTGATGAGTAGCATATCCAACTTGTGGCTGGGTCCAGGTTCGGTTCTGGAAAACCTCATCAACTATGAGGTTCCTGCTGACTAAAGGCTTGTACAGCCTGGCCTTGCGGTAAAGACAAGAAGGGGCAAGGGTACCCACGCTGGGCAGGATGACTGCTGGTTTCTAAGCTGCCCTGGATGTTGTTTTTCTCAAGCAAGGGGATTCTACAGGGGCGGAGCTCCACTTCAGGCCATCACAATAACACATTCTGCAAATGTATCCGGTTTGTTTTAGGTTGTAGACACCATGAGCTACAATGAGATGCTCAGCCTTTTTGCTTTGGGTGTTTGCAAATCTGAGCCACATGTTCATCCTTCTGCTTAGGGGACCTCTTGGGGACTGTTCTGCAGAGACCCTGCTCAGTCCCTGCTCTTGTGTTTCCAGAAGACAAGATGTCACAATGGAACTAGGTTTGAACTCACAACAGTACTGCTTCAGCCTCCTGAGGGCCACTTCATGCTTTTCAAGGGCTTCTTCTTGCCCCTCTCCCTCTGTTCAGAACGTCAAGGTCTTGTATTTTTGTTTCTGCTTTTCCTAAGCTTTGTATATGTTGTGTCAACTACCTGAATTCTGTTTTGAAAAACGAGCCTCCCTGATACCAATTCCTGCCTAGAAACTACCTCACTTCTTTCTTAGAAGGATAGATTTCTCTTGAACTTTTTCAGAACTCTGGATAACATGGATATGATTGTCCCCAAC
>JAQHUG010000018.1:8745938-8756141 GCA_028555095.1 Dicrostonyx torquatus | reverse complement strand
GCAGGCGGATCTTTGTGAGTTCGAGACCAGCCTGGTCTACAAGAGCTAGTTTCAGCGCAGGCTCCAAAGCCACAGAGAAACCCTGTCTCAAAAAACCAAAAAAAAAAACCCCAAAAAAACATTGCACTCATCAAGAGGACTCTATGGGTAAAGACACTTGGCATATAAACCCGAAGACTTGAGTTCAGTCTTCAGAACCCATGGTAATATGGAAAGAGAGAACCGACTTCACACATGTGTCTTCTGACCTCAACTTGAATGCTGTGGCACACTGGCACCTATGCACATGAAACACGTAGTGATAATAACAGTTATTATTGTTCTTGCTGTTACTATTAATATTATCATAGAATGCAGTTAAATCAGATATCCCTGTTGACGCCTCACCCACTTCCGCACAACTCTCTCAGCTTCTGTGGGAGTGAAGAACAGAAATTCAGACTTGGAGAAGAATGACATTCGGCATAGCTTAGCCCTGTGCTAAGGTTTCCAGGCCCCTAAGTTTAGTCGGAGGTGGAAGTTACCGGACACAGGGGGCAAGGCTTCGATGGATGCGGATTTCCAAATTTCTTCTCTTTAGGGATGATTCCTGCTGTCTGCCCACCTGTGCTGTATGTAGCTGGCGGTGCAGAACTCTACCATCAGCATAAGCACTGTGAATGCAAACCTGGGGTACCAGCCAAGGGCCTGCTCAGCTGCTGTGCATCTACGGACTGCTCCCTGATGGAGCCCCACCATCCTGGATCCACTCATGCCTGGAATCCCGTGTCACTGAATGTCTATGGAGGAATGTCAGCGAGGCCACCTACCTGATGAAGGACATTTTCCCCAAGTGAGGCTGCAGAGTAGACATCCATGTTGCCCCTCTTTGCTTTCTACTTCCCAAAAGTGTTAGAAGATGGCTTCCCTTAGCAGCACAAACATGTCCAGAGGGAACGCCTCAAACCCCACCCACCATTCCTAGACTCTATCCTGGTTATCCGGTGCTATAGCATGTCTTTGTGGTGATACTTTATAATCACACTGTTCATAAAGAATGTTCTCGATGATTTTGAGACTCAGCACTTTTAGACACAGGTAGAAGGTACTCAGCCATTTGGCCAACATAGAAATAAAGACAGCTAGCTCCTAAAGACTGAGTGTCCGGTCTTCTTCGGTCCTGAGACTTAACACATAGAGATTCTGAATTATCGTGTTGAAGCATCTGGCTGGATTTTCTGGGCTAAGTGTCCTATAGTAGACCTTATGCTTCAGAGTGCAGAGTGGGTCAAAGAGAACCAATTATTTGGCTGGTAGCGAGACCCTGGAAAGCAGAGCCTACATCCCTTAGTGTTTCTGAACAGTTATTAAAGATTAATATAAAGAGAATAAGTTGTGGGCTCCACTGCACAAGGCAGCAGGCAGCTAGCCCAACACGGTCTTCAGGATTCAGACTGGCCATTTCTTAGCATGGGGAGTTTTATTGGATCCTGTTTGCACTTCTGGAAGAGATAGCTAGATTTAGATTCTACCTGTGCTAGTGGAGGAGGGGATATATATATATTCACAGATGTTTACTACAGTGTGTCGTGTAGGCAGTTCTCAGACCATTTGGTATGGGACACTATTATTCTATAGAGTTGCTGTAATTAGCATTGACACAATAAACAAGCTTCCGCTGAGGTGGCTGAGCAAGTAAATACATGCCCAGGAAATACTGCAAATGCCTTTCCTTTTATACCCCAGATCTTATTCTTCATGGTTAGGTCCAAAAATAGGCTCCCGACATCATACTTGTGTAGTCATTCATTCACCCAGAACGCGATTAAATGCACCCTTGCCCTCTGTCCACAAGAGGTTAAATATAGGCATAGCATGTGCATTTAGGAATATCAAAATTAATTACTGAGAAAATATCAAATACATATGGGCAAAAGATATCCTTTCCCCATAAGATAGAACTAGAGAATTGAAAAGAGAACAAAACAAAGTCCTGGGCATCAGGCTTGGGAAGGGTATAAAAGAGCCTTAGAATCTGAGAAGATATGTGACTTCTATATTAGCCCAGTGGTCTCTTTGCTGCCCAGTCCAGGATGCAGACTGGGTAGAAGATGCATGGGTACCAGTTTCCCTGGCTTCACACTCTATTCTATTTATAGATGCATCCTAGATGCATCCGCCCACTCTAGAGCACGACACTTGCTTCGAGTTGTCTTCAAACACCCTCACATTTTATAATTATGTGTTCATATACACGAACTTGTGCAGATTTTTATGGTCTCAGAGGCTCCCAGAGACTTGTTTCATGAGGATTAATCTCCGTGTTAAATTCTTCCTTTAGAGAAAGAAAACCACGGTGCTGAAGTTGGGAAAAGATGTCAGTGGTAGCACGGGAAGTGTCTTGTAAATCTTGTGTTACGCTCAGTTCTCCACACCAGGAAGAAAGGGAGAGAGAGAGAGAGAGAGAGAGAGAGAGAGAGAGAGAGAGAAAGGAATGAAAGAAAGTAAAAATATGAAGAAAATAAGGAATGAAGGAAGAAAGGAAGGGAAGGAGGGAAGGAGGGAGGGAGGGAGGGAGGAAGGAAGGGAGGGAGGGAGGGAGGGTCAATTCACAATAATACTGGCAAGACATTGAGAGCACTGAACTTAGTCCCATGGGGAAAACAAAGTTCCATTCAAGTTCAAAGTAAAGGACAACTAGGGGTGGGGTGGGGCTAAGCACAGTGCCCAGCCCAGGAGAAGAAGAAACAAAACCTCCTCCAGAAGGGGCAGCACTCATCTCCCTTCTTGCCCTTAACTCTTTGTTTCTCTTCCCCGACTCTCTCAGGGCGGTTTCCTCTTCATTAATAGTCTGAAGCATGCATATACTACTGAAGCTTTTGTGGAGAGGGACCCAGAACCCAGTTACCTCCATGGTAGAGCAGATGAGAAGTGGTGTATGCCCCTCCTTCAAGGGAACTCAATGGAAACCAAAGACTTCTGCATTGGCCACCATGTTCCTGTGCTTCTGCCCCCAACGCCAGCCATCACCTGCAAACTGAAATTCACACCAACTGTCTTGTATTTTTTTTGTCTGCCCTTCCTGCCGCCAAAACCCACCAGGGAGCCGGGTGAGAGGAACTTCATTGTATGGAAGTATCTCAGACCTGAAACAGATCTTCATAAACAACCGAGAGGAACTTCCTGCCTATCCCTTGGGCTCCGGGCACATTTCTGCATCCATGATCCAGGCCTGGATGGAGCCGGCTGTGTAGATTTGGTGTCTGGAGAAAGTGAGGGTGTCAGCATGAAGACTGCTGAGATAAGGGCAGACAGGCAGTGACAAGGATTGACATTCAGTGAAGGGACAACTCCTCTTGCAATAGGATGGTTGGAAATTACATTGGGGAAATGACTGGATGGGTTGAGCCTTTACCACACCATCTTATGGCCTGCATTTGGATACCCAGTCTCACATAACACAGTAGCACACATCCATAATCCCAGCACTCCTACTGAGAGATGGGAGCCTGGCACCCTCGGTGGTGAATAAGGAGGACCTGTCTCAAATAAGGTACAAAGTGAAGATTCACACCTGAAACCATCCTCTGACCTCCATGTGTGTGCAATGGCACACACACACACACAAACACACACACACACTTGTACACCACACTCGCACAAGTAATCATGCATGCACAGAGAGATTAAAAAGTTAAAATAAAAATGCGGAACCCTTGCCCTCAGAGGCAAGGGCAAGAGGAGGCCATGCTGCAAGGGTGCACAGCCCTCTGCCTACATCAGTATAGTGATCACTTGGGCATGAGTGACATGGAAACTATCCTTTGTCAGTTCTCACAGAAGTTTTGCTCCAACCCCCCAAAAAAGAACACTCTGATGCCTGTGCTTTTTGAAGCTGTGACCGCTTGACTTGCTGTCTTCCCCTGTGGTGCCAGGAATTCACACAGCCATGTTTACCATTGACGTGACAAGCATAAAGCTAGAGTGGCTAAGCAGAAAACTCTTGCAAAACAGTTTGTTTGAAGACAGCACTCCAGGGCTTGCTATTGCCTCTCCCTGATGAGTTTCCTTGATGGGGGGGGGGAAGTGGGGGGGTTACTCTAACAAAGGACACAAGGACCTTAAGGTGAGGCCTCAGAGATGGTAATGCAGGGGAGCAAGGCCCCATCCCTCACAGTCCCCTCTCTAACTCCAGGATTCACAAGCATTTTTCACAAGCACAATACACTCCCCTGCCTCATCCCAGCATGTCCGGGTGCCCTGCCTCATCCCAGCATGTCCGGGTGTCTTCACCAATGCAGTATCCCCTCCAAGTCCAGAATTCCACCTTACTGTCTAGGTCAGATGTGGTACCAGCAACACTTAAGCAATAAAGTTTCTCTGCAGAAGCTGTGAACCCATACAGGCTATCTGTCCCTAAACAGCACCGTAGGACAGGCATGGAATGGACATCTCATTCCCAAGGAAGCTGTCACCAGGAAAAGGTGAAGGAAAACCGAGAATCCCCACTTGAACTTGATTTGCCCACCTCCGGGTCTCTTTCCACCTACATCTTCCCTTCACCAACCACAGAGGTTTGGCCCATAGCCACTCCTGCAAAGATCATACTGTTGGGTCCCAACTCAAGAGGAAAGGGATGGAGATGGGAGTCCCTGGAGAATGGCGCCACGGCCTCACCTGGAGACAGAGTGTCTAGGCCTGGCTGGAGCTGGCTTCAAGGAAAGTTAGCAGAACAGTAGAGGGTAGCAGGCAGGAACCATGGACGTAAGCCTAATGGACAGGGAGGAAAGAGACCTGAGTGTGTCCCTCTGAAGTAGGGGATACTGTGTAAAAAGCGTGGTGTTAGAGACATGTGCGCCAAGCTGCTATGAGGAGCTGAAGGGATCTGCACCCCAGAAATGAGGCCCATGTTGCTGCAGACGAGTTCTTGCAACCCCTTGCTGAGGCAACTTAGCAGGCCACTCTTCCAAGGTATGGGGCACTCAGCACACATGAGCTCAACAGAGCCTGGGTTCTGAGGAGCACTGGGACCCCTCCCTCTTCTAGCAACCCAAACTTATTGGCCCAGCAGTCAGAGGTAGTGCTGGGAGCCAGGAGTGGGGGTGGGGTGCAGCCTCCAGGCCACAGGGAGAACGGGAGAAAGGAATGCTTGCTACATTTAAATAGGGGCAGAAATGGAGGCAGTAAACAACATCCAAATGACAAAGTCACCAGTCAGTGGCCCTGTCCTAAAACATAATATCCAAGATGTAGGGAATGTGACCAATGCCCCCCCCCTTCCGATTTGATCAGATATTTTTCCTAGTATACAAAGTATAAGATAATAAAAACAGAAAATTGAGGCCATCAAGTGGCTTCACAGGTAAGGGCACTTGCAGCTAAGCTTGAGAACCTGAGTTCAAGCCCCTGATTTCACATGGCACGAGGAGAGAAGAGACTTCCAAAAGTCGTCCCCTGTCCTCCACGCACAGAGAGGGCCTATGTGCACCCACACACAAGTAAATAAATACAGGTTAAAGAAAAGAAAGGAGAAAAAGTTTTAATAGACACATAGACCTTTTAAAAGCAACAACAAAGAGGGGGTGAGCCTAGAAGCACCTCATGAAGGTCTCCTGCCCCACTCTGCCTCTCCCTCCCTCTGCACACAATAGCCTAAGGTGACAAGGGATTGATCCCCTGGATGTCTTCCCTCCCCTGCCTCTCATTCTGCAAATGTCTTGTATCTCAGTGTGGTACAGCAATGCATAGCTTCCTGCCCAGAGGAAGAAGTGCCTGCTCTCTGCAAGTCAGTGAGTCCAGGCCCAGTATCAGGTCACTCCTTTGCGCTGTCTTTTCTGTCTTGGTCTTCTTCATCCACTAGGACACATTTACCGCTAAGAACACAGATGGTTTTGTTGTTGCTGTCATTTTTCTGGCTGACGAGTGACTGAACTGAAGACACTTGGGTAGGACTGGGGTTTAAAGAAATCTGGTCTGTGCCTCCAAAGCTGTTTCTGCCCAAGTCACACGTGTGCTCACACAGGCCGTGTTTACACACACAAAATCACACACACTCATGATCCCACATGCAAACTCACAATCACACGTTCACAACCATGTACAAAGTCACACTATCTTCTTTCGTACACAAAGCAAAGACACTGCTGCCAAACGAGACCAGTGCTCAAGGACCAGCCTTCCTCAGCCCTGAGAGGGGCTCAGCCCTCTCTGTCCCCTTATAGAGTCTGGCTCTGGGGATTGCTTATTTTAGCCTGCCTCTCCTGTCCCCCTTCCCCACCACTTCAGCCCAGAAGTCCTCCTCTGGGAGAGTGCAAGGCTTGGAGAAAACTTCAGTAACTTAGAGACTGTCCCCACTGTGAAGTACCATACACACCAGGGTCACCACTACAAAACACAAAGGTTTAGGAGACAGTTATTTAACTTCTTACCTGTTAACCTCCTGAGTGGTCAGTAAAAGTTTCTCCCCAATCTGTTTATACAGATGACTTCTACCCCTCACCCCCCCCATGCCTGCACAAGGTGTTTCCAGTAGATCCACTCATTTCTGCCAACCTTGGGAGCAGCCAGGGTGGCCTTACGAAGGCCGTGCCACAGCAGGATAGTAGAGCACCACCGGTTCCAAGAGTGCACCAGGGCCTGAAAACACTGAAGAGCTGTGTGCCGCTCACTGTGTGGAAGGAGCTGGCCTGAAAGTTCCCTGTGCTGTGCAGTTCCCATACATGACACACCCTGTCACAATAAGATCAGAGCATGCTGGAGCCTAGAGAGAGAGAGGATGAGGAGGTGAAGCTGAGCATCTTCACCTGAACTCTCAGGGTGACGAAGTAATGACAGGACACACACTGAGTTTCTCAAATTGCCAGCACCAGAAGGGTAGATGCACAGCTGTAATGGCTGGAGACTTGTTCACAGACAATAGCCCATATACCACTGAAGTATGGATGCTGTGCTCCTGGGGGTCGTTTACACGCAAGGACGGAGGAAGTTAAGTTGTAACCTGTTTGCATTTCCACTCAGTTTGGTTGTGAGCCCAATGCTGCTTTCCGAAAACAAAATCTCTTTTTTAAAAGAAACAAAATTGTCCATTTTAAAGACCAAGAAAAAGATAACTCAGGTGATTCAGAAAGAGCAAATATGTGGAATGCTTTGGTCATTATTACCCAAAAGTTGAAGGATACATGCTAAGATCTAGGGAAAAATAAACGACTCTGGAGTCAGATTTTTCAATGCAAGGCAAACTCCTTCAGTGGCTCAGACTTCCCCCTCTACAGTGGCTCAGACTTCCCCCTCTACAGTGGCTCAGACTTCCCCCTCTACAGTGGCTCAGACTTCCCCCTCTACAGTACACTTTCCCACTCTTTGCTACTGCATTGGTGTTGCAGTGCCCTGAAGACGTATTTTTTAAAAAAAAATACACGATAGACTAGAAAAATAGAATCCGCTTGAATTGCACAGAATGAAGCAAGGTAAGACTTTTGGCCCTTTAGTTTCTATGTGGATATGTCCCTGACCTGGTCACGAGGAGAACATATACATGTCACTTTCTTTTTTTTCTGGTTTTTCAGGACATATTTTTCCTGTGTAGCCTTGGTTGTCCTGTAACTTGCTCTGTAGACCTCGGAAATCTGCTTGTCTCTTCTTCCTAAGCACTGGGATTATAATGACAAGTGCCACCACTGCCCCTGGCTCATATGCATTTCCTAAGCCCCAGGGCTGTGCTGCATCACCTCCCTGCTCATTTGTTAGAGGGTCATGGTGTCCAGTGAGATGGTGTGGAGGACAAAGGAAAGGAAGATCAACGTGAAGACTCTTCCAGCAACTTCAGTGTGTCCTGATAAAACGATTGTTATCAGTGTGTGCTGTGCGTGCCTGCCTGTGTGTATGCATGTTTGAGTATGTGTGTGCATACAGATGTGTGTTTACATGCTTGTGCATACAGACGTGTGTGTGCATGTATATGCATTCCTATGTGTGTGCAGAGAGCGCAGAGAAGACAGACTTGTATTTAAAATTGTCCAGGGGTCAGACCCTACCCTCGCAGCATGGTCTTGGCAAAAGCCTTGTATTTCAGCATGTGTAGACATGAGTATTTGCTGAAAGTCCACATAGCTCCTTATCCTCAGTTGGTTCACAAGTGTGCACACAATTAGTTCAGTGCTTGTGTGAGTCTGTGCTGTACAAAAGTCGAGTGGTGTTCAGTTTGTGCCCACGGACACCTAAGGGGCATTTGTGAGGACCTGGCATGCTGAGGAATAGACACAGTTGAGCAGCTCATTTTGGGAGATGAGATATAGGGAAAAGGAAGGCTGATGCACTCGAGTTTTTGTTTGTTTGTTTTTAGAGGCCAAGCAAAGCTAGTGGTCTGATGCTCCCAGCTGTTAAAGAGTCAACTGTTTAACCAGGAACCGTTTTAAGACTTAACTTAAAATTTTGAGGCAAAATTGAACATTTCATGTTTAGTCTGATACGATCTTGAGGGATTTTGTAAAATACCTTTTTATATGTTAGTATTTTATGAAAATATGCTGAAAGAAAAAGATAAGTTATTAAAAAGAGACAGAGAGAGAGACAGTCATCGGTCCCCAAACAAATATGACCATCAAGACTCTGAAGGTTAATTATGTATTTAGCAATGTCTATCCTTAACAGGAAAAGCACCTACCTCAGCCATGGGTAGAGAAAGGAGGTGTGTACTGGGTGTGAAGTGTGCCTAGTAGACTCAACCTTGATTTATGTTCTGGAGTTCAAAAGCTAACAGAAGTATTTCTATCTTACCAAATTAAACTGGAAAGATAGATACTACTGAAGATTAGGCATCCCTTAGACAACAACCCTTTCGATAGTTGATTCCTGCTGGTATTATGAAATTAAAATCTGATTTTTTTTTTCTTTTAGAAGCCTGTGCTGCTCCTGTAAGCAGCATATAGGGCTTCTACCACGTTCCCCTCTCAGTTTATTTCTTTTCAAAAGAAATTACTTAAATTTTCCTCTTAGTAAACAAAGAGGTACACAGTGTAGCTAGAAAAGGGAAAGATGTTTACAGATTTTTCTAATTTTGCTTTTCTTTCATGTCTAGTCCTTAGGTAACTAGGGACTGCGTCAACAAAGTGGGGAGATTCTGGTTACAAAATATCAAGTTAGTTAATCTTTTGTGAAGGAGCTCCTAAACTGGACTGCAGCAAGACCAGCTGGGCTCTCAGACCCGCACCTGCAGCGCCCCCACCCCCAACTGCCACTGGACCAGCAAGTCTCTCACTTGTCACATTGGGCCTCTGGACCCCCACACCAAAATTCAGCCTCTTTTGTTGGAATCCATCTTCTTCAGCAAATGACCCACTCGTCTTTGAACATGAGTTTTGTTTCTCGCTAGAAAGAGTGTGTGTTTTGCCTGACATTTCCCCCAGAGCACCACAGCCTTTTGAGAGCGTGTGTGAGCGCGCGCGCGCACACACACACACACACACACACACACACACACACACACACACATTGGCTCTATCCTTCTCTCCTGGGGTTGATCTTCTTCTAAAAGCTGTGCAGAATTTCATACCAGAAAGGTAGCAAATACGTGCAGAATTTAAATTGCCAAAGATTTTTAAATATGTATTCTGTTACAGTCTAAAACGTGGTCATAAGTGATGGCTCTGAAGGCTGAGGCAGGTGGAGTGTCCCGAGTTCGAGACCAGCCTGGGGCGTATAGACAAAGATCCTGTCTCAAAACAAAACAAACAAAAAAATAGGCCAGGGAGGAAAAGGTCAGGAGATAGGGAGGAATGGGGAGGGAAAAGTCACGAGATAATAAAATAAAATAAATAATAAAGATGGTATATGTCCCCATGGTTCACATGTGGACAGGAAGCTGAGATGAAATACTTCCCCTGCATTTAAGAGTGTAGATTTCCTCCATGATGGGGACTCGCTGGCCCCACCCCATCCTCCCCCGACGTCCCCCATCGCTGAGAAATGCAGGCAGTGAAGAGGAAAACGAGAGGCAGTCTCCTTGTCCGGAAAGATGGATTTCCACACACCACATGGGTTTTCTACAATTCTAGACTTCGGGTCACCCAGTACGACTGGAAATTCTTATAGCTCCAGTGGCCTTAAACAATAAAATAAAATGTCAACGTTATCAAGACTGGGGTTAGCTTCGATATTACATGTACTTGGGACAGTGCTGTTCTTTAGGCTCCCTACAAGGGTGAAAACAGGGGTCTTTTTCTTTTT
>JAQHUG010000018.1:8716103-8744973 GCA_028555095.1 Dicrostonyx torquatus | reverse complement strand
GGGGGGGGAGAGAAAGGGAACCAGAGGATGATCCCACGTGCACGGCGCCGCGCGGTGTCGAAGCGCCACCTTCCGCCTGGCAGAGGCGCAGAGCGATCGCGCGCGGGTTCAGGGCGCGACCCGCCCGGGACCATCAGCGACACCCACTCGCGGCGCCCGGTGGGCGCGTCTGCACCGAGGCTCAGTCCATCGTCCGCACCCCTGTGCCCACGCTGGTCTTTCCCGTCCCGTCCTGCATCCGCCCTGGAGACACGCGCAGCTGTACACACTCGCGGATTTCTTTTGAAAAAAATAACATATTTCTAGACACCCCCCCATCTTTGCAAACTGGCCAGGGGGCGGGGATAGAGGTGGGACCTGTTGTTAATAACGGGAGATGGGCGGGGTCGGGCACAGCCATTGGTTGGTTGGAGGAGTGATGTCACCCATATGACACCCTGATAACGAGTTGAGAGAGAGCCCTCAACTTTTTGCAGAAGAAGCGCGCGCTCCTGGAAGTGCTCGGGGTCCGGCGCTTGCGGCGGCTGCCAGGAGCGGGAGAGCGAGAAAGCGAACCGAGCGAGTGAGAGAGAGCGAGCGCGCGGGTCCCGGGCCGCCGCCGCCTCCTCTCCGGTCGCCGCCGCCGCAGCCGCCGCAGCAGCAGGGAACGGGGCCGGGGAGGAGGGGGGCAGCCGCGGACGCGCGCGGCCGAGGACTTTGGAACTTGCCGGGGAAGGTGGAGGGGCGGGAGGGGGAGGGGCGCCCGCGCAGAAGACCAAGCGCCCAGCCCCGCCGCGGACCATGGTGCAGCAGGCCGAGAGCTCGGAAGCCGAGAGCAACCTGCCCCGGGACGCGCTGGACACCGAGGAGGGCGAGTTCATGGCGTGCAGCCCGGTGGCCCTGGACGAGAGCGACCCGGACTGGTGCAAGACGGCGTCGGGCCACATCAAGCGGCCCATGAACGCCTTCATGGTGTGGTCCAAGATCGAGCGCAGGAAGATCATGGAGCAGTCGCCCGACATGCACAACGCCGAGATCTCCAAGAGGCTGGGCAAGCGCTGGAAGATGCTGAAGGACAGCGAGAAGATCCCGTTCATCCGGGAGGCGGAGCGCCTGCGCCTCAAGCACATGGCTGACTACCCCGACTACAAGTACCGGCCGCGCAAAAAGCCCAAGACGGACCCGGCGGCCAAGCCCAGCGCGGGTCAGAGCCCCGACAAGAGCGCAGCGGGCGCCAAGGCGGCCAAGGGCCCGGGCAAGAAGTGCGCCAAGCTGAAGGCGCCGGCGGGCAAGGCGGGCGCGGGCAAGGCGGTGCAGCCCGGAGACTGCGGCGCGGGCAAGGCGGCCAAGTGCGTCTTCCTGGACGACGACGACGAAGACGACGACGAGGACGACGAGCTGCAGCTGCGACCCAAGCCGGACGCGGACGACGACGACGACGAGCCCGCGCACTCGCACCTGCTGCCGCCGCCGGCGCAGCAGCAGCCCCCGCAGCTGCTGAGGCGCAACAGCGTGGCCAAGGTCCCCGCCAGCCCCACGCTCAGCAGCGCGGCCGAGTCCCCCGAGGGCGCCAGCTTGTACGACGAGGTGCGCGCGGGCGGCCGGCTCTACTACAGCTTCAAGAACATCACCAAGCAGCAGCCACCGCCCGCTCCTCCCGCGCTCTCGCCCGCGTCCTCGCGCTGCGTGTCCACCTCCTCCAGCGGCAGCAGCAGCGGCAGCGGCGCCGAGGACGCCGACGACCTCATGTTCGACCTGAGCTTGAATTTCTCCCAGGGCGCGCACAGCGCCTGCGAGCAGCCTCTGGGCGCGGGTGCGGCGGGGAACCTGTCCCTGTCGCTGGTGGATAAGGACCTGGATTCCTTCAGCGAGGGCAGCCTGGGCTCCCACTTCGAGTTCCCCGACTACTGCACGCCGGAGCTGAGCGAGATGATCGCGGGGGACTGGCTGGAGGCGAACTTCTCCGACCTGGTGTTCACGTATTGAAGGGGCACAGGGCTCCTCGGGAGGCAGTCGTGGCGGTCAGGATAAAGAGGATGGTGGGAGGGGGGGAGGGGGAGAAGATGCTCACGGTCAGAGATGTGGCGCAGAGAAATTGGAAAAGGTGGTGAAATGTTGGTGGAGTTAAAGTGAAATGAGTAGTTTAAAAGAGATTTTTCCAGTTTTTTTTTTAATTTTAAAAAAAATTTTTTTTGGTCTCCCCACCCTTCCCTTCCTTTATCGTGTCTCAAGGTAGCTGCATACCTAGTCTGGAGTTGTGATTTCCCCCACCCCTAAGAAAACGTGTTTTGTAATTTTTATTTCTTTTTCCTGAAATTCGTGATTGCAACAAAGGCGGAGGGGACCGGGCGGGGGGAGGGGAGGAGGCTCCGCTCCGGAAGGCGCTGTTTGAAGCTTGTGGCTTTTTGAAGTCTGAGAGACGTCGGCAGAGGACCCTTTTGGCGGCACAACTGTTACTCTAGGGAGTTGATTTTTTTTTTTCTTGAGAGATCTAAAAAAGAACTGGTGATTAAAAAACAACAACACAAAAAGGGACCATTGCAACCTTTTTATTTTAATTTTACTTTTTTGGAGGGAGAAAGCTGATGTCTTCTATGCATCCAATTTCTCAAACTGCAGGGAGCTTGAAAAAATGCAGTCTGTACAAACGCTTACAAAAAAATCATAACTGTGAACTGACTTAAGAGCAGAGTTTACTTTTTCAGATCAAATTGTTTATGGTTTTACAAATGTGATTTCTACTTGGCAACCTTTTTTTGGTAACTCGTTCCCTTATACCTCCTTGATTGAATACCTTACAGCCTAGACCTCAGTACAAAAAGGTATTGAAACATTTTTGATACATAACAGACCTCAATCTTTTTTAAAAATTAATATATTTTCAGGCGTATTTTTGTACAGTGAAAAGGGAACAATCTTGCTGTGTTTTTTCAGTAAGACTTTCAGGCACTTCTTCCCTTTTGATTTCTTTTTCTTTTCCTTTTATTTTTTTTCTTTTTTTGTTTGTTTTTTTTAGCATGCAAATATGTTGGTACGTTATGTCCTGGTTTAAAGGATTAAAAATTTTAAAAGTAATCCTTGCATCTAAAGGCCTTGTGGTTAAAAAAAAAAGCAAACTTTTTTTGTACAGCTATAGTAGAGATTTGTTCAATATTTGTAGGTAAAGATTTATTGAAAATGGTGACATAGACCTCAGAGCTGTTCTTAGTTTAAGACTGTATGTACTGTACCATAGTAGGACCCATGTATCTCATCGCTGTGATGTGTGGACGGGGCCCCAGACGGAAGGTTTGAAACTGGATTCTCGATTTTTAGCAAAAAAGGAAAGGCACATAGTTTTAAATTTTCTCATTTTGTGCAATATAATCTAAATAAACAGACCATTGCATATTTAGTAGCAAATGGTGGCGAAGCAGACTCAACGCACTGTCAACATCACCGCCCGAGTTTGTGTGTGTGTGTGTGCGTGTGCGCGCGCGTGCTGAAGTCTGTGTCTTGATTTTAATAAATCAGCAGGAACTGATAGAAGCTCGCATGGCCCATAGTCTAAGTCTACCCGGGGACCGCGTGGTCTCAGCGGCTGCGGGTGGCGGAGGGCGGTTTCCGCTTGTGGAGCCCTTAGGCTGGCGTGCTAGTGGGCAGGCTCGGTGTCCTCCCACCTCACCCCGCCCTACATCTCCACCCCCGCCGTGGGCTGCGCGCGGGTCCGTGCGTGGTGGGGCCCCGGCTGGTGTCCACGGGGCTAGCCCCTCCCCCACCGCTTCTGATTTTTTTTTTCCATTTTTTTTTCTCTTTTTTTTTTTTCCTTTTAAACCTTTCTCTCTCTCCCACGCCGCATCGATGCGTGCGCGCTCAGGCGGATGCGGGTGGAGAGGGCCGCGCCCTTCAGTGTCCACGCGGGTGGGGCACGAGGAAAGCAAACGCGCCCGATGCCTCTTCCACAGTGGGTGGCTCGTGGCTTTGGAGTCTTGATGAACATCTGCCTTCCGGGGCCCAGGCCAGTCCTACCTTCCCCCACCCCCGCGCCAGCCCTGTCCCTCATGGGGTCCCGCGCAAGCCCAACTCCCCGGAGCCGCGGCGCCCGCGACCGAGGAGCGGCTCAGCGGCGAATTGAAACTTGGTGCCCGACTCTAGACCCACAGAAACCGTTACTGCTCGGGCGCTGGCCGCGGGGACTTGGCCAGCTGGGATCCATGTCCGGGACCCACGCGAGTCGCACACTGCAGGTGGAGACCTAGTAGCCACCGAGCGGCGCGATCGCACCGCGCGTGGGTGGCTGCGGGGGCGGCGTGGCTTTTTCGCGCTCTCCTCGCTCACCCATCCTCCACGGCGCGCTGGTGTGGGCCACGCGGAGACCTTTAAACTGCGAATAATGCCACCAGCGGTTTACCGGGGTGGGGGGCAGTTTCTGAAGCTTAAGGAAAAGGCATTCAGAGTGTCTTGAGATCTTTACATTTGCATGTGTTTCCTGTTTTCCACCGGGCGTTTTCTGTGGTAAGGGAATTAGAAAGGTGTGAGGATTTGGTCTCAGAATGGAAACATAGCTGTGATTTGTATTTTAAAACTATGTGGCCGGTTTCTTGGCAGGAAAATAAGAGACAAGTCCTTGGTTGGCAATCGTAAAAAAAAAAAAAAAATTTTTTTAAACCCTGTTAGAACTCAGGACAGGCGCTTAAATGCGCTCTTAATATTTAAAACAGTTTAGACGAATGCATTGAGAAGATCATTCCCAATGAACTCTTTATTGAATGTCTAATACACAAGGTATTCCTGCCACTGGCTAGGCTTCAGTAAAAGTTTAGCTGCATTTTTCCTCCTCCTAAGTAAGTCTTATTTTTAACTGAGCATTGACAGTATCTTAAAATGGTAACGTGGGCGTGGGCGTTGTATGCACAGCAGTCTAGCCAGTTGGGTACCCTGCCCCTAGTTCACAGACTCGTGCATCTTTGGCGAGATTTCCATTTTCGAAGGAAAAAAAAATACCTGAACCAGCGTTCTCTTATTAATTCTTTAAGCTGTGGAAATAATTTCCAGTTTCTGCATTCTCGATAATGCACCCTTTTTATTAAAAAGAAACAATACGAATGAAAGGCAGTGTGCTTCAAGTGTGCTTTGCAAATCCGTGTTATGAATGGCTACGGTCACTGGGTAAATTATTTGTAGAATGACTAGCCTTTAGCTAGGGAAAAAAAAAATCTTTGCAGACTCTTTTGGGCCTGGATGGTTCTTTTTAATGTTAATGGAGGGAAGTGATTTAAATATGCATGCTCGTAGCAGTCAGGATCTGACTTAGTTGTTTTGAGAGAAGAAAAATCAAAAGGCAAGGTCTACTTTTTCTCTGGGAATTGAAACCACAATCATCTTGATACTTGGATGGTGTAAGAAATGGACATTTGTTCTTCACTTAAGAATTCAAATGAGTTTTTGCCCAAGGAATCTGGGAAATGAGGCAAATAAGTTGCTCAATTTTCAAGTAGTTTTTCAATAGAAATAGGTTTCCATCCCTCAGCTTTTTTATTCTCTGACGGGGTATTATGTATGGTCTCACCGTTTTCTCCCAATGGGCATATGTATCTTTGTGGACATTTGGAAGAGAGGTTTTTCTTGTACTCTCTCGTTTCTAGAATCTTTATACTCTTTTTCCTGCGAGGTTCTCTGCTTTTAACAGATTTCTGAGGCAACTATATTTGTGCTTTTTTCTTACGTAGGAAGACCAGCGAAAATAGCTTACTGAGTTGTCAATTTTACCAGTAGATAAGAAACTTTGTTTATTACCGTTTCAGGGAAGGATTTTCAGGATATTTCTCAGTTATTCTAAGGGCCAAATTTTATAAAAATCTCCATTAGGAATGTCAGTTTCAGATACCCTTTGTATAGCCTATGGCCTGTGAGGACAACAAGACTGAGCCTTACACGTGTCCGAACAGGAATTCATAAGTCCCCAAAGTAAACGTCTCCATGTAGCGACTCTTGACGCGTTTCCTGAGCGTTGACTTATTTTAATTATCGATTCTTTCTCACTGTCCATTCTAGTCGATTGAATCTGCCATATCCCTTGGTTTTTGATGATCTCGACATTTTTTGCTCTTTGGTAAACGACTCAGGTTTTGTTTATGGGTTTTAACGCCCCCTTTGTGTGATGCTTACATCTTCAACCGCAGAAATGTACTGAAGCCAAGCTCACTTTTCCATTTCCTTACGGTTGACTCCTTTTCTTCCCCCAGCTCCTCACATACCTTCATTTTTTTTTCCCCATCGTTGTATTTTCTTTGACACTACCTAGATGCGTTAGCTGCCTGATTACGTCATCTACACCACGTGGGTGCGGTGAGTTTATAAGAGAATTTCACAAACAAGTAGTTTTTTAGTGAACTTAAAGCAGAATTTTAAAGGAGACCTATTTTTATACTCAATAAAAGCACAAAAGTGCATAGAGCTTAGCATGGCGTACAAAGGGAAATCCGCTCATAACGTTCCATGTATAAAAGTAATAATTTTCTTGGATAGCGATATTCTTTGAAGACCCAGTGCCTCTCTGCCTGTGCATAGACAGGATGGTTTCCACACACTGGGAACTTCCGGTTGCCGGCACTTGACACACACACTTCACCAGAGCCACCAAGAGCAATAGGCAGGAGCTGCCATGTGCCTCCTGATGGCGAGCAGCTGGCCACTGGGCAACCTGGCTGTGTCCGCGCGGAGGCTCCAGTCTTTCTGTTTGATCAAACTTCTTTTATGTGGTCGTGTAGACTCCATTTTTCTCTTCTGTGAAAAATGACAAAATAAAGCAATATGGCGAGTTTGAAAATACATTTGAAAGGATAGAATTTCCTCCAGGGTCCTCAAAGAGGTTTTTTGTTTGTTTGTTTAGTTGTGGTTTTTTTTTTCTTTTCTTTTTTAATGTGACACTTATTTTAGGAGGCACATTACATTCCCCCTTCAAAAACAGAATGACTGGAAATAATCAAAATATAGTGTGGAAAAAAGAATTTTGATCAAATGGATATTGACAAAGGGCCCTCGATCCCATTTTTCTTCACCCAGCTTGTGTTCAAAATCCGTATGCCTCGTCCCCTGAATCACACAGGGAGAAGCGTCCTAGGCCATTGTCACGGACTCCCCACTTTGTCTACTTTTGCTCCTGTACATAATGTTGTGGGTATCAGTCTTTCCCATTTGTTCTGTGACAACCTTTGTTTGAATGGACTGTTTTGAAATGGAGGCCTGTGTCTCGAGTATGGGACACCTAGTGGTCGTGGTGTCCCATCCCATAGTGCTTTGGGCCAGCTGGGACAGCCACCTGAAGTCTGAGGGAAGTTATTAGCATGACACCTTGAAAAAGTGTTTTGTTTTTGTTTTCCAAGGCCGAGAAAAAGCAACTTTCACAGCCACTCCAGGTTTGGGGGAGGAATAGCTGGAAAGCCCTTTTGTTTAGAAGTCTGAGTGGGTTGTGGGGGGACCTTTTATAGAGTTTGCATGCCAGCGCAGAACCTGTTGCTGTCAGACAGAGAGAGGGAGGAGCTACCTGAGGCAGTGCGCTGGGGGACCGTGTAAGTGTCCCATAGCACTAGGGAAGCAAATGCATGGTGAAATCATGTCTTCTGGTAGAGGTTATCTAGCATGCAGAGTGTAGTGTGTTGAAACTGTATGACGTTGCTGTATCAAAGTTGTAAAATTAAGCATTATTTATTGAAAACTATGTATTTTTTTGTAAAAACCTGATCACACAGAGTATCAGTGGCTTGTGCTTTGTGCTTCAATCAAACCAGCTTCGTGACCGCCCTCCTTGGAATGCAGTGTTAAATGCTCAGGGTTGAATCCATACACTCCAATGTCTCTTTCGCAGGAGTTTTTCACAGAGGAATACATTTGTTCAAAAGACCAATAAAATCGTGTGATCAATCTCCACATGTGGCTTTTATGTGACTTTTTTTTAATTTTGATTTTTTTTCTTCCCATTCTGCATTGGGTAACTACTGTGTGACTCCTAAAAGTGTTGTCTCGAAGCTGAGAGATTTGAAACGTCCTGGTGTCTCAGCATCCAGCCGGGACCTACAGCCTGGGCAGGACTGGGGCCCTCAAGAAGCGATGCTTTGGGCAGAGCTGCCCACGGTGGATGAAGCATGGTGATTGTGTCTTGATATTTTTAACTGGCCAATACAGTGGATAAAGAGCCTAGGCCAAGAATAGAGGGGTAGGTTAGCCTGTGTGTCCGCAGTAGAAGATGAAGGGACTATTCAGGGGCAGTTGCTGATGTTGAATTCAGTGCCAGCCAACTCAGCCAACTCCATTCCTCAGTGTCTTTTTTTTCTCCCCTCTATAAACAATTTACAGTGTAAATGTATTTTGACATAGAAACCATTCTGTATTGAGATTCTTGCTCTAAGATGTTTTTATGAAAGCCTGTAAGTGGTCCTTGCAACTATTATCAGATTTTTTTAAAGATGTGTTTACATGGTGAGTGTTTGTTGCATATTAATTAAATTTGGTTTTGTAGAAACATCTGTGTCGTATCATGACGGATCTCCACCAGCACGGCTTACACTCACATGCTCGGCTCACATGCTCGGCTCACATACTCACTCCTAGGTCCTTGGTTTGACCAATGTTACCTTTAAAACCACAGAGTAAATGCCAAGCTCCAGGTGTGGGACAGCTCTCTGATTTTTATTTATGAGAAATGTTTTTATTTCTCATAGTGTCTCCATTTGGTAGGATTTGACTTTAATTTTATTAGAAAGGTTGGTAGACTCTGCAGCCTTTTGTCTTAAAGTAGGTTTTATTTATTCATTAAGCAAATTCACTGACATTTCTAGCTAAATCACCATTGATGAGACTTTTTTTACTTGTGACCATACCTTTCCCAGCAGATCTAGAATGTAGTGTAGGGGGGAGGGGTCTCCTGTCGCACCAGGAGTGTCTCCCTTCACACCACCACTGTCCCATCTTTGAACTTGAATGGTAACTACTGTGGGGAAAATTCCTCACTCTGCCAGGAAGTAAATAACAAGTTGAGGAGCTTGGTGAGCCTGATGGAGACAATCCAAATTTTGACATTGGTCAAAGCACATGTAATTTCGTTAGAACTGGTCCTTACGATACTCCAAGGTCAGTGGAAGTGGAATGAAGTCCTGGGGAACCCTTCTGCCATGTTGCATATTATCTGCTAGGACCCAGTGGAAAGGGTTCAGTAACCTGTGAACACATGACTGGACTGAGTCTAAGGGTCAGCATGCAGTCAGGGTAGCTCCTTTGGGAATGGACATAAAGCTCATTTGCTATTGTGTTTGTACAATGTTCTGGGTTTGGTCCCCAACATTCCAGAAACCGGGCATGGTGAACACCTGCCTACAATCCCAGCACTGGGGAGGTGGCCACAGGACAATCGGTTGACGCCATCTGTAGCTACAGGAGTCAGCTTCAAGACAACAATGATCCTTTAGGTAATTCTTTCTAGGAAGCTCAGCCAGCTGTCTGACTGGCTTCGTCGATTTGTTAGCTTCTATCCTCATACACCTGAACAAATGGCCTTGCCCCACCCCTCCTGGAACCCCAGAGAGCAGGCTTGTTGGCTACCTGCCACTCCGAACCACCTGAGGAGCTAAGCGGATCTGCTATGCTCCCAGACAATGTAGCTGAGGCTGAGGACACACACAACTTGGTGCTTCACTGGCCAGGCTTGAACTGGGAAGCTGAGGAGGAAATGGGAAGTCAAGCAGTGACTGCAAACTTATATTTCAGAGGTCAGAGATGAAGAGGGAGTCTAGAAAGCAGAGAAGCCACCTAAGAAGCATATGGAGGGCTGGAGAGATGGCTCAGCAGTTAAGAGCATTGCCTGCTCTTCCAAAGGTCCTGAGTTCAATTCCCAGCAACCACATGGTGGCTCACAACCATCTGTAATGAGGTCTGGTGTCCTCTTCTGGCCTGCAGGTGTATACACACAGACAGAATATTGAATACATAATAAATAAATAAATATTTTTTAAAAAGAAGCATATGGAGCCTACAGGAAGACAGCGAAGTCCCAAGCAGAGCAAGTCCTCTCGACACCACCCTTCAGCTGAGCTGAGGCCACAGGTGGTTCTTAGAGCTCATTAAGAACTTCTTGAATCACACACACACACACACACACACATACACACACACACACACACACACACACACACACACACCCTTAGTTTTGGTTTGAATGGTAAAGTAATCAAGCAAAAAAAAAAATCCCAGTCAGTCTCAATTTTTGAGAGGGGGCAGTCTGCACTACGGTGACCACTGAGATTTCAGTGGAAGCTCCTGGCTAAGGCAGGGTGGTTGGTGTGATCGGCTTCCTTTGTCCTCAGCCCAGCAGACATGTACATGAGGCCTTGCAGTCATGGAGAAAGGCAAAGAGAATTCCTGTGTCCATACTGGTCACCACAGCCAAATACAGCCGTGGTGACTTACTCATCTTTCCCGTTAAATGTGGCCAGGCAGAAGCCATAGCCCCATTGTCCTTGGGATTCTTGGTGTGGGTCTTTTATGTCTCCCCACCTGGAGTACGTGTCCGAAAAGTTTAAACAGCTGAAGAATTAGGGAGACATGTCCCACATTGGGGAATACATGGAGGGAGTTACCAAAACTCTTTGGGAGCATTTACAAGAAGAAAACAGAAATGTTACGAGTTTCTGCAGACTCAGACTGGACATCCGGGTGCCCTGTTTACATTTTAGGTTCATTTATAAGAAAATTTCTCATTAGGACATTCTTTGGACCTGGGAGGTGGCTCACAGAATACGGTGCTTGCTGTGTCTAACTGGAGTTCAATCCCCAGAATACACAGAAAGGTGGAAGGAGAGAGAATCAGCTGCACAAAGTTGTCCTCTGGTTTCCACGCGTGTTCTGCATCACAGCCACACACATATCACACACACACACAACCATAATACATTTTTAAAAATCGGAAGGATTTATATTTGTTGTGCTTTTCAGCCTGGGGTTTACGTGAACTGTCTTCTTAGAGCATTTATTGGTTCCTATGCTGGAAGTTCCTCCCACCTAGGTACTCAGCCCCAGTCGCCTGGTCTTGCCACATACCTCTGGCTTCAGTGAGCTTCATTTACAAAATGAAGTCCTCAGATATTGTCTGTCCCTAATTCCCTCCTGAGAGTTCAGCTTTTAGTGTTCCAAATGCAGAGATTGTAAGAAGAAGTGTAGAGAGGTGAACTGAGAACATGAAGCCAGAGTCCAAAAGGATTTGAAGAAATGAAGAAGGAAGAAGATGGAGGAGGAGGAGAGAGAAAGAAAAAGGTAAGGAAAGAGGTTAATTAAGCAAGGATGCTGTAAAAAGCATATGAAAAACTCACAGCCAGAGATCTGCTTGTGTTAAGCATTGAGATAGGCATCTGGGTCCAAATGGTCCCCGGTTCATCTCTGTGTTGTGTCATGTTGTGAAACTCAGGGTTCATGCTAGAGGCTAAGCCATCAGCAAAAGCTTTGGTGGGGCTCATCTTGTCCTATTTAGGAAAGCAGGGAACTGAGAAATCGTGCACTTAATCATTCACCTCCCCATTCTGCTGGCACTGCAAGGTCTGTAAAGATCACTTTTCTGCACCCCTCTTCTCTCAGGAATGTTTTCCTAACACAAATATTTTTGGTCCATGCTCATTGAAAGTCTTTCGATTTGGGATCAACCAAGCTAAATGGGCTGAGCATCCTCTTGTGTCGTATCCCTTGGGTCTTCTGAACAGGCAGACAGTCTTCTCATATACCAGAACCACCACAGCTCCGTCCAAACGGTTCACAAAGATAGCTGGACTGGTCCAAAGAATTTTTTTTGAGAGTTTGAGCCCAGTGGACCAGAAGCTACTGGGCATGGGTGTAGAGAGGAGGGAGGGCCTTGGGAAGGAGGTGTAGGCCAAAGCAATGGAAACCCCTGGAGCTGGCCCGGAATGGTAGATCCACTCTCACCCAGCATGCGGTGAGTGTGAGCCAGTATTCCATAGCTAGGATAAAGAGAAGATGGATTATGAGAGTTACTTGCAGAAAAGAGATGAGCCCAAGATACAAGAAGAACGCAGTTTGGTCGTTTTTGATTAAGAAAAAGGGCATCAGGAAGGTGAGAGGTGTAGTCAGAGCACCCCACATTCCCAAGGATGGAGGAAAGGTGTTAGAAGACTGCCCGAGAGGTGGGATAAAGTGGACGGTGGACTTCAGTGTCTGAGTCTTTGTGATTGGAAGAGGCAGATTTGAGCCAACTCTTGTGCCTGCCCTGAGTTAATAGCCCCGTTCTCCCCCATCACATTCCCTTACACAACTGTGTCCCTATGACCTTGGGACCTCAGGGCAGCTGGGAGTGAGAGTCTAAGGTGACCTGCGGCCTCGGCAACCACACAGTCTGAAGAAGACGGTCTCATCTCTGTCACTTTCCAACCAGAAAGGTGATCCAGGAGCACGTGCTCCTCCAGTGGCAGCTTGTCCTGAAACTCCCATAGAAGTGAGTCCGGGGGTGGGGTGGGGGGCAGTGTCTTAAGGTTTCCATTGCTGTGAAGAGACACAGTGACCACAACAATTCTTGTAAATAAAAACATTTAGTTGGGTCTGGCTTACAGTTCAGAGGTTTAGTCCGTTGTCATCGTGGCGGGAAGTGTGGTGGCATGCAGGCAGACATGGTGCTGGAGAGGTAGGTGACTGGGCATGGCTTGAGCTTCTGAGACTTTAAAGCCCACCCTGCAGTGACACACCTGCCTCCTACAAAGGCACGTCTCCTAATAGTGCCACTCCCTATGGCCAAGCATTCAAACACAAGAGTCTGTGGGGGCCATGCCTGTTCAAACCACCACAGACGTGAGGGTCCTGCTCTCAGAGCCCATCCAGAGCCTGGGACTTTAGCATGTGACATGACCATCCAGACTGATGGCACCCTAAACTCTGCACTAAACCCAGTGGACAGGGAGACTAACAGGATCCCCAGGGGCTCCTTAGCACCAGGATACTGGGAAGATACATAGGTGTGGAAGATACATGGACAAAACCAGTCAAGAGGTGGGTGGGAAATCTAGCTGTGTCCAACATATACCCAGGAAGCTGCTGGTTTGGGCTGAGACCCTGCCAAGAGGGAAGAGTTGCACATCTCTGACTTCTCTGTATTTCTTTCTTTATAGGGGGTAAAGGGCAGCTGTATGCAGTTAAATAGCAGGGCAGGAGCCTGCTCCCTCATGTAGTGGATTTTCACCCATGTTTTTGTGCTTTGGTAACACCTGATGGATGCTGTTCTCCTGTATAAAAAAAAATAACCAAGATCTATAAAACCACAGTGGGAGGAGTGGGGCATCGTTACCTCAGGATCTGTGAGGTAATTCATCCCAGAAAGTGCATAGGAGTCTCTGGATGCTCTATGGAGAGACAGGCAGAGGGTCAAGGACCTTTCATCAGTAAAGCATGGAGAGATAGAAAACCTTAAACAAAGAATCAGAAGTCATTTTTAAATATCTTTGAATTTTACAATAGTTCCATCATGGCAAAACTGCAGGACCTTGGCCTTTATTGCCTGTGAGGGACTTCATGGGAAGACCATGCACCGCGATGCCTCAGAGGCTCCCTTCCACTGAAGTGGTCTCCGGAGAGGTCGTCGGCATCCTTGGCAGCCTTGTCTGAGAATGTGATGACTCACATCATTTCCCGCCAGCATACAACCGTTGCTGAAGACAAGCGAGACAGGATCCTTTCCTAACACTTCATACTTAGATCAATCATCTTGTCTGTATGCACTTTAAAAACATAACATCCTCGTTGGAATGCCTGCTCACAGACTTTGAAGGAGAGATCTGAGGTGAGGTGATTAGTGAAGTGAGGTGAGAGGGGCTCCGCTCCTAAGGGAGAAGAAATCTTAAGTTCTGTCTTCTGTAAGGAGTATCAGGTGGTGTTTGGAAGAATGGCCCTCAATTCTGTTGAGCTACCAGTCTGACTGTGCAAGCTCAGGTCGTTCATTTTGCCATGAATTGATTGTTGTTGGTCTTAGGGTTTCTATTGCTGTGGCAAAACACCGAGACCAAAAAGCAAGTTGGAGAGGGAAGGGTTTGTTTGGTTCACACTTCCACATCACCTTTCATCACTGAAGGAAGTCAGGACAGGAACTCCAGCAGGAGCAGGACCTGAAGGCAGGAGCTGATGCAGAGGCCATGGAGGGGAGCTGTTTACTGATTTGCTCCTCATGTCTTGCTCAGCCTGATTTCTTGCTCCTCATGTCTTGCTCAGCCTGAACTCAGGACCACCAGCCCTTGGGTGGCACTATCCCTCATGGGCATGACCTCCAACTCTGATCAGCAGTTGAGAAAATCCCTTACAGCTGGGTGTCATGGAAGCATTTCTTCAGCTGAGGCTTCTTCCTCTCTGATGACCCTAGCTTGTGTCAAGCTGACACCATGACTCAAGTGAGCCACTCTGAGATTCTTTTCAGTCCAATCATACAAATCAAACAGCCACTATATGTTTGCAGTGAGTGCTGACTTACAGGCGTTAATGACTCTCAGACTCCAGGTGCAGGAAATGCACAGAATAAAGACAACAATGTCCTCTGGATGAAGGAAGCTAGCCCTCATCAGAGGATCCACCTTCAACATTTTGATTCATCTAGTGATGGTCACAAATAGTGGCCACAGACTCTCTGGGTTTTTGTTGTGGTTGTTGTTGTTTGCTTTGGGGTAAGTCTGTGAGTTTAAAGGCCCTGGTTGCTTTGCCCTGACAGAGCTATAGCCATGAGTATCAGAAGACAAGACAGCAAAAATGTGGCTTCCCAGGCTAGCAAATTCTCAGTCACAAATTTGATCTAATGATTTGACTTTGCTTCTTGAGACAAGATCTTGTGTAGCCCAGGCAGGCTGGTTTTGAATCGCTGTGTGGCTGAGGATGTCCTTGAGCCTCCTCCCCCACTTCCAAATTTAGGTGAATACCATGACTCCTGGTGCATTAAGATGGAATTCAGGGCCCCAAGCATGGTAGGTAAGTCCTATATCAAGGTAGAAGCTTGAAGCAGAAATCATGAGGAACACTGCTTACTGGTTTGCTCCCCCTGGCTAACTTTAGCATACTTTCTTATACAGTTCAGGTCTATCTGCCCAGGAGTGACACCAACCCACTGCACTGTACCCTACCAAATCAACCATTAATCAAGAAAATGTGTCACTTATGTGCCCACTGGCTACTCCGATTGGGACACTCTGCCCCAGTATGTCTAGGCTTTTGTGGAGTTGACAGAAATTAACCCTCCCACCAACTAAGCTACAGCCCTGGTTCACTGTGACATGGTTCCCTTTGTGCATTGCTGTTTCAATTGTTAAGCTCCTCTAGTTGAGGAAACACAAGCGTGCCCATCATTTACAGAGACACCAACACTTCCTGATAGAGGACACTGGCTTCCAGAGAAAACCAACAAGCAGACAGACAGACCTGCTTTCTCCATAGCTCTTCAGAGTGTCTGGAGAAAAGCCTCACATGGGTGCATCCTCTCAGTGAGTCCAGCTGACTCTGATGCTGCTAAGTCACAGACAGCTTTTACAAGCCTGAGAACTGGATTAGAGAGGAATCATACAGAACTACATTGTATCAAAATACCGTTCCTCTGAGTCACCAAGCGAGACTCAGTCTATTAATACACATGCACACAAATGCATGCATGTACGCATAATGACTGTGGCTCTGCTTCTGCCACTTTTTGCAAAGGATACTCTGCCTTTAGGGCTGTGGTCAGATGAGGGAATTTGAGGGGCATACCTGCCGTGGCCGTATGACACACAGAGCCGGGATGAGGAGAGAACAGACAACCTTGATTGGGGACAGGAACAGAGCTCCTTAGGACCGACCCTGCAGGGGTCAAAGGCTGCCCGGAACTACAATTAGCTCACTTCCTAGTCCAGAGGACCAGCACAGAAAGATGTGGAGCTAGGGGCAGGAAATGCTTGCAGTTGGATCCTTGCTTTTGCTGTGACCCAGAACACTGTGCTCCGTAAAGAATTCCTTCTTTTTAAGCCTCTCTATGCAGGGAGATACAGTGGGAGAGTTGGAAATCAAAACAGTTGTTTTTCCATACCTGGATCCTCCCATTGCGGATTGGCTCCATGGCATTGTTGGCAATGGGACAGGAAACTGGATAGGCCTAGGGAATGGGTGATGTGGGAGTGGTCTCCTGTATTTTCTATTACTCTCATTGGTTGCATAAAGACTCTGTCTGGCTTGTAAGATAGGTCAGCCCTTAGGTGGGCGGAGTAGACAGAACGGAAGTTCTGGGAAGAGAGAAGGAAGTGGGCCAGTTACCATGAGGCTCCCGTCGCAGATGGATGCAGGTTAGATAGACCTTTCCGGTAAGTCACCACATGGTGACTTACAGACTTTTATAATGGGTTAGTTTATGAGGTGAGGGCTAGTCAAGAAGAGGCTAGAGATAATGGGCCAGGCAGAGTTTGAATGAATGCCGTTCTCGTGGTTATTTCGGGTACAGGTGAACAGTGGCTGAGCGGGACAGCGGCTGGCAGCTGGGGAACATAACCCACACCTCTCCTCTAATTACAACAAATGGGCCATTCTTGAATTGTCACAGAGACACTAAACCAGGCTCCATCCATTTCTCATCTGCAAATGGGCATGCGCATCGTCTGCTGCCCAGTCCTGAGGATGGGAGATAGGATCACTGGGTCTCAGAGTTAGCGTCATAACAGACAATTGTCTTTGAGCTCTTAACCCTGGAAAACACAGATCCCAATGCTTGTTTTCTGTGAGCGTTGGTTGTTTAATGAGCTTTTGTAAAGGTCTTTGGCACCTTCTGACTTTAACTACATTAGAACTGACAAAACGTGATAAGAAATCCTACACCTGAGCCGCCAATGAAGAGATAAAGGGCAAAAACCCAGTTTGGGATAGAGAATGGGTTCTGTGCTTTCTTGTACAGAGAAAAACAAATGAACATATTCCACTAAAGACAACAAAGCAAGCAGACAAACAAACAAATAAATAGCACAGGGCTGAAGCAATGGCTCAGCTGTTAGGAGCACTGGCTTCTCTTCCTGAGGACCCAGTTCAATTCCCAGCACCATAGGGTGGTTCGCAAACACTAGTTCTGTAACTCCAGTTCTGGGAAATCTAGCCCCCTTTTCTGGTCTCTGAGGACACCAGGCACAGGGTGCACAGATAGATATGCAGGCAAAGCATACAAACACATAAGGTAAAATTTAAAAACATCTTTCCCTCTTTACCTAATTCTAGGAAGCAGTACTTAAAATTATAATAATATGGGAAGCTAGTCCATATACAATGTAAAGGGAATTATGTTTTTCTAAGTAGAAATTACTAATGTGGGCAACATCTCAGAACCACCACATTGGTCAACACAGACACATGCAAGAGATGATAGGAATGGAGGAAGAACGCTGTGCATCAATAATGGTTACATGCTAATGACACGCACTCTGTGCAAGGGACACATACATGGACAACCCAGTACAGCTGCCCTCGGGATGCTTCCGCCTTCTTAATTAAACTAGACCTGATCAAGAACCAACCAGGCTTCAGAGAACCAAGGGAAGGACCCTTCACAGCCCAAGTCCAAGATAGAAACCACATGATCTAATCCAGATCTTTGCACATAGAAAATAATTATTAACAAAGATGGGAAGAACTTAGGCTCCATGTGCCTCTGCCTGTGTCCTCTGCACTTAGTGGAGAGCAAGCTCAGAGGATGAGGAGCAGTGGCTGTGCCCTCCTTGGAGTCTTGCTTCTTCTCCAGCTGTTTATATGATTGCACAACTGTTTTCAAGCTCACAACTTTAGTAGTATGCTGGAATTACCTCTTGGTCTTAAGTGTATAGGTGTACTAGCTGAATATTTTACTCCCAGTAAAATTTCTCTAGGGGAGAAATTCAATAACAAACTTTGCATTTATTTGTTTACTTTTTTTTAAGGCATGGTATTGCTTTGTAGTCCATGATGTCTGGAACTGGCTACATAGCCCAAGCTGTCCTCCAACTTCCCAAAGGCTAAGATCACAGGTATGAACCTCGTTGTACTGCCTTTACATGCATAAATTTTGAGCTCCTGACCAGCTGATGGGGGTTAGCTAGGTGTGTTGCAGTATGAAGGGAACCCCTCAACACCACAGGAGTTGATCTCAAGAGAACAGGGAAGGCTGCTAATGAGTGACTGGCTGGCAAGAGAACATGAGCATCCCATCGTATGTGAGTCTATAATGCTGGCACCATGGATCTCAGTTTGCTGTGCTGTAGGAAGGAATAGTCTTTGGAGATAACAAGGGCTGGGGAAGCCACTCTTACTGGTATGCCCTGCTGGTATGTCTTTCTTTTCTCCCTGCTTGTGCTGCCCTTATGTTATAGGTGTGAGCTACAACTCCCAGCTTAAGCATGTAAAGAAGTCCTTGACCGATGATCAGCCAATCTTATCAATTGGAAGGAAAAATGGGGAATTTACCTTTTTTTAGAAAAGTAATTTAAGCTTGATCCCCACTGCTTGTGCCCCCCCATGAGGCAAATTTTACAAATAGGCTTAGAAATCTCCCTGTGATTGCTCTATTCCCCTGATGGATCAGGCTCCTGCGAGTGCTGCGTCTTTGTTGCTATTACGGTTAGTTATTTTTCTTTTGGTTTGTAAAGGGTTTAATAATCTTCAGGATGAAAGACATTGTATAATGAGTCTTATTATTATATTTAATGTGCTTTGGTACTTAACTTTTTAAAACACCCTGGTGAAAGTCATTCATTTCGTTCCCGACATGGAGAAATATTAACATATTAGTATAGTCATAATTGTGTTGTACCACAGTTAGAGGGTCAGCACTGGGAGCATGATGGAGGCCAAGCAGGCGTTAGGAACATATAATGGGTAATAGTGGACAGTGGACATCCTGTCTGTGCACATAATCCTCTTGGACATCTCTGAGTCTTCCTCCAGAACTCGGAAAAAAGCAGGCACCCTACGCTGAAATTGCCTGATGCTGAATAAGACTCTCTGAAGTATTAGTAAGATTCGAACAATGCTGATAAAATATTTACTAGCTATTACTCTTCTTGACCCACTAGCAGAGTTCACTAATGGACTTGGGCTTCCTAAGCGGAAAGCTATTTCTTCAGCGTCTAGACCAGCAGCTTCCGCACAGGCACATCTGCAGTGCTGGAGCTCCCAAGTCCCAGTGTCATGTCTGGAGCAGAACTAAATACTCTGTCATCCAGCACCACACTCTCCACCTCCACGTCCTCACCAGCAGAAGAAATTATCTCTAATTAGAGACTAAAAGACGCATTGATCATGCAGTTGACAATCAGCAAGGCTGCAGAACCTGGCTTGCAAGTAAAGAGGAAGGAGGAAGTTGAGGCAAAGCTGGCACCACCGTGCTAATGGTGCCTGAGCAAACCGCCCTCAGCAGCCACCCAAGCAGTTGTGCTGGGGACACTCCTGCCATCTTTGCATCCGTGAACATGGATGTGACTCACCACTGTCTCCACTCAGCATCATGGGGCTCCCTACACACTTCTGAACTCAGGTGCGCTATCGAGTCTTCTCCTGGGCTGGAATCTTTGAATTTTAGTTTCCATAGGGTAAAGCAGGTGTGACCTGTCTTCTGGGACTCAGCACTTCCAATGTAGGGTGTATCTCAAGGACAGGGAAGGGGAGGAGGTCAAGGTGAGGAGAATAAAACTGCAGACAGATGGATGCCCCTTATCATCTGTTTCTGCATGCATGATCTGCGCAGACCCACCTAGACACGAGGTTATACACCTGTGGTGTGCATTGTTATTTCCTAGGTTCCTGTACCAACTTCCTAACATCTATGGAAAGGATTTCGCTCTTCTCCCAAACCCTTTGGGGAAATCTGCTTAAAAATAGTAATCTTGCAGGAAACTGCTTTTACTATCTGAGGTGTCTTTGAATGAGAGAAACAGGAACGAAAGCATATGTACGTTGATGGTTTTTATAGTCTCACATTACAGACGATTTTTGACTCTGGAAAATGGTGAAGCTGAAGCCAAAAATGCACACACCATTAGAAGGTCAGAATAGGGCTCTATGAAATGGGGATGCTGGCGTGGTGGCTTGGTGATTAAGAAGGACTTGAGCTTGGTTCTCTGCACCCAAGCTCGGAGACTCACAACCACCTGTCACTCCATCTCCAAGAGGAGCTAATACCACCTTTGGGCCTCCACAGACACCTGCACTCTCGTGCGCCTATGTACATGGACCATGCCCTTTTCCTCTCTTCCCTCCATTTCCCCAGAAATGATAGGCAATACAGCAGTAACCATGGTAATAACATCGGAGAAGTAGTGTGCTCCAAGGCCTGGAGAGTCTGCCACTCTCTTGACAACTAAATAGGAACTAGGGAGACACTAAGAGCTGGGAGAGAATGTTGTGTGGAACTTGGGACCCCACTATGAAGCCCCGGCACAATGCTCCCCATTAACCCTGGGCACATATTCTTCAGGGAACAGAGTCTGGGTTTGGGGAAGTTGAGGAAATCTAAGCCGAGTTGAGTCAATCAGGCTGCCATATCTGTCTCTCCCTTCAGAGAGCATGAATGTGGAATTAAAGCCACATCAAGATTAAGACACGATTAACAAGACGTCCATTGGCAGAGAAAGACCAGAAACCCATCCTCTCTCTGGGCTACATAAGGCAAACAGTGTATGTACATGAGCCTGGTGGCCCAGACCATTTGAGAAGGTGCCCTTCCCTGCTCAGTAACCTACTCTCAGTCTCCGAAATGTTTTCTCTTTATTAATAAACCGTCTGTTTTTACCATCTTACCATGTGTCCTTGGTACAATCCTTCATCCTGGGACGCAAGAACCCAGGAGCTTGGGCAGCTATGGCAGGACCTGGAATTGGCTGTCACCTCCAGTGCATTTCCCTCAGAGTTAATGCACATCTGCAGCGATGACTGAAGAGTCACAGGAGTAACCTGCAGTGGGCAGATGAGCGACAGCAGCAGCCAGGTGGAGATGGCTGCACTGGGGTCCTGTTTCTGTCCTCGCCTCAGCATCTCAGAAGGTAATTTATGACATCACGGCGTCCAGAGACGCAATGTGAGAGAACAAACTGTGTGCCCCAGAGGGAGTGAGTATAGCCAGAGCCACACTTTTTAGGACACAATGATATATTTACCATACATATATATATATATAAAATATTTCCTCTCTTCAGCACACTATTTTTCCTCTTTTGTGAAAATGACCGTCATTTGTTATTGTTGTTGTTTTTCAAGACAGGGTTTCTCTGTGTAGACCTGGCTGTCCTGGAACTTGCTCTGTAGCCCTCAAACTCAGAGATCCAAATGTCTCTGCTTCCCAAGTGCTAGGATTAAAGGCATGTGCCACCACCATCAAACATGGCAGTTATTTTTAAAGTGTGCAATTCTTAAATTTTAATTCAAACAGGCACAAAGGGGAAAAATGAAATGAAAGAAGTCCCAGGGGGTTTTTTGTTTGTTTTTCTTTCTTTTTTCGTTTTTTGTTTTTCCAGTTGTAGCGTGTGTCCTCAGCATAGGCAGAGTTTTCAGGAAAACTCCCTCACGAAGAGAACTCTTACTACCAGGATGTAGTAATCCTGGAAGTGATCTCTCCCAACCAGGATGTGCTGGGCTCTTCACGGATGATGGTGTGATCTACTTCATGTCTCTGTTGCTATGGCAAGCTACTCTGACCCTAAAGCATCTTCTGTAGGAAAATATAAAAAATGTGGGCCAAATAAATATTTTGAATCCTCAGTGGCCCCCAAATACAAAGGCTGATTGCTTGTTGATAGATCCCTCATCTATTACTCCAGAGACCAGGCCATTACCAGGGCACCTACTGTTTTCTGAAGCAATAATCACACAGGCCCAGGATTGATGTGCTGGCCCGGACATTCTATGTGCCATAACTCCTCACAGGTCATTGACTGAGAGAAGTCATGTGGTCAGGTCCAGGGCTGCTAAAAAGAATGACCATGAAGGCAGGGTCAGGAGAATCAAGCCTTCAGTGGTGGTATGGGAGGTCCTTCTGTCTATGTGTTGCTTTTATTGGTTAATGAATAAAGAAAGTACCTTGGCCTATTGTTAGGGCAGAATTTAGATAGGCGGGGAAAAACTAAACTGAATGCTGGGAGAAAGGAGGCATGGTCAGGGAGAAGCCATGTAGCCCCTATGCCAGAACTTTACCTGGTAAGCCACAGAAATGTGGTGATACACAGATTAATAAAGATGGGTTAAATTAAGATATAAGAGTTAGTCAATAAGAAACTAGAGATAATGGGCCAAGCAGTGATTTAATTAATACAGTTTCTGTGTGGTTATTTTGGGAGTCTGGGTGGCCGGGAACAAACTAGTGGCTCTCCTTACAACACAGCGGATTGGGTCCAGTAGGCTGCTTGTGTTGATGTGAATATTAAGAACTTTTATTTTAAAATCACCTGTAACAGAACACAATGTCTACTTAGTAGTTTGCTTTGCTGGGTGTCAGGTTTGCTAGCAGACAACTGGGATCAGTTAGCCAAGTCCATGCTTAATCGTTCAGGCTTTTGCATGAGTCACAGTGAAGAACTCGGTCTAAAGGGAAGACACAAGGACACCGCAGTCGCCTGCATCTGAAATGGCTACCGACCTGCTCCTATCCTGCATCCCACCAGGCTGTGCCAATGACCATCCCTGGAGATCCGGGACCTCATTTCCTTCTAGGTTTCCACGTCACACATTGTTCTCAGCTAGAGGAAAGGGAAGATGCAGGCTTCTCGCTGTGGAAGCCTTCATGCGCTTTCATTACTGGAGACAAGATGATGCTGCCTCCATGCCAGCCCCGCCCCCAGCCACACTTCCCTTGTAGTCCATAACCCTCCCACACTGTCTTCATGTTACCGGAGAAAGCATTGCACAGGCAAAATTCCAAGTGGGGAAATGGAAGCACCTGTGAGCACCAAGGTGGTAGCTGGGCAGTAAGCCCTCCTCAGTGGGAAGCAACAGGGCAATGGCTCCATTGATTGTAAAGCGGGCCAGGCACTGCAGATCAACCGTTCTTACCCTTACAGAGAGAGGAAGTTCTGCAAAATAAAAATGCTACCAGGGAATGGACCTTAGGAAAGAGGAGGGGTTGGGGAAGCAGTTGAGGCTAAGATGTTTGCCTGAGTTTGGGGTTTGGACTTTTTCTCCAGTATCAAAAAGAAAATAAAACTGAGAGCCTTTGTCCTGCATAGTCTGGGGTTATCTTCCCACACCTTGAAGATGTTCTAAACTGGAAAGCTGGGTTAGAGGCATTTGAATGTATACAGAGGAGCCCTACAAGGCCTGAACATCTGGCTTTGTCCTGGTTTCTAGACTTACTACAGGCATAAGAGAGCAGAGGGTGTGCTAAGACGTTGCCTCATCCTGTAGAAGCCTTGGGGCTTCTGAGAGCCTAGTGCCTATTTCTACTATGGCCTTTTTGCATAGCTCTAAAGTCTGTGTTCAGTTTCTGAATCTTGCATCACACGTAAGAGCTGAGAAAAGCTGTGGCCTTTTAGAGAAATTCCAGTGCCTCTGGTGACCTAGAGAGGGGATGGAACCCTTCCCATCCTTCACTCCAAGCTTTGCCATCCTTGTGGAGCTAATGTAGGGTGGCACTCTGCAGCTCAGATAAAGGAATATATACCAATTGTTTATAAACTTTTAAATCCTTTATAAACAAAAACTAGCCTATCCCTCAAGGAGATTATGGTTGGCACTGCTTCGCTGTCCTATCAGATGCTGCACACAGATGGGCAGATATGTAAATGAGCGAGCAAACAGGGAGAGGGATGGGAGAGTGGTAGATAGGGAGACAGGTAGAAGATGGATTGATTGATAGAAGGGGGCTATGGGTGGATGGGTGAGTGGATGGATGGATAAATAAATATACAAGTAGATGGACAGACAGACAGACTGAGGATAGATAACGTAACCATGGTGCACTTACAGAATATAAATAAATCTGTTCCTGCACAGCTTTTAAATGGGTCAGATGTTAAATAGTACCTGAGATGCAGTTTTCATCTTTAAAAGCCATAGGATTTACTAGCTCCAGGTGCTAAGAGTGATGTATATAACAGGTTTGATACTTACCATAGTCATCATGGCAGAAGGACCCCCAAGTCTTGAGGTCAGCAAGTGACGAAGGAGGAGTCTAAATCAGGCCTGCCTAGAATCAGAACCTGTGCCGGCAGTGGACAGCAAGTCTGTTCTCGATCCTTCACAGCGGAAATAGTCGAGTTTCCTGTTTGGAGGAAAGGCTTTTTCTTTGTTTTCTTTCTTTCTCTTTAAGGCATGTTGATGTTAAGTTTATTTGATTTTTAAATGTATGTGTCTGAGTATTTGCCTGCCCATGCGTATGTGGACCACACATATACCCGGTGCCTGTGGCGGTCAGAAGAGGGAGGCAAGAGGGAGTAAGATCCTCTGGAACTGAAGTTTCAGGTTGTTGTGAGCCACGCCATGGGTGCTGAAAACAGAATCCAATCTTCTGCAAGAGCAGCTGGTACTCTTAACCACTGAGCCATCTCGCCAGTCCAGCACACATGTGCTAACTCCTGTAACTGACTAACTATAACTGAAATTACCAGGCATGAGGGAGAAGGGAGCACGAAACACGCAACAAACCCGCTTAGGAGTTAATTGGAGGAGACGTGTACATGCCTGGAGAAGTTGGTGAGCAGAGAGAGAGGGATGAAGATGGAGTCCAACTTTTAAAGGCTGCCTAGCGCACGCACACAAGGAGATGACATGGCTACATCATACGCAGAGGACGGAGCTCCCGCATGTGTGCAAGGGCTCACATAGCTGCATCATACGTAGGTGATGCAACCATAGCACATGTGGGTCACGCAGGGCCTTTTAAGGTCCCTGAGGCAACTAGGTATCTTTGCCTGAGGGCTTCTCCACACATGGGTGGCCCTGGAACAGGGAACTGCCCGCCATGCTGGTTTGGCTAATATAATAACTACCATTATAAGTAACTAGTTAGTTCTACAAACTTGTCTAGGGTCAAGTTAGACTATGGTTAGTGATTGTCCTCTTTGTAACCCACTGTGCCTCCCACTTACAAACGTAAGTGCAAGTGTTACAGTTCTGGAGGGAAAGGTATCCTGACTTTTCCGGAAGTCAGGCTATACCTGAAGCTAGGGTATGGAGAGAAACGGCCTGCCCAGAGGATATAGCAATCCTGCTCCTCTCTTAAAGAGAGTCCTTACAGCTGAGCTTCTTTGGGACCCCCTAAGGGAACATCTCCTGCTCTTCTCAGTTCTAGCCCAAAATGTTACTTTTTCTGCTTCGTTATGCTAAAGGGGAAACCCCTGCAGAAATTTAGCAATCTCCTTTGGCTCTGGCAAAAAGTTACTTTTTCTGTTTCCCAGAAGATGTAACAGTTCCTTCTGTTTTGTTCTTCTCAGCCCCGCTAAGGGAACATCTCAGCAAAGGTTCTTCTGTCCCACAAGGCGAAAGGAGATCTTCACCCAGAACTCTTTTAAGACAGAGATTGGAGAAGGAGGAGTCCAGGAGAATGACTGCTTCTGTCTGGGTAGTGAAGGTCAGCTAGCAACTGAATTGGCAGGAGGACTTAACCAGGACTTCTTAGGGGCAGAATTTTCCCAGGGAGAAGATTTTCTGCTCAGCGATTGGTTAGTTTTCCTGCTCAGGGATTGGTTGGTTTAATTGGTTTCAGGACCAAACTGTGTTTCTTTCACTGTCATTTTTAAGTGTTTTGGCTCTAGTTTCAAGGCCAAGGTGTATTTCTTCCACTGGCTGTGATTCTAGGGCCCAAGTGTGTTTCTTAGGTTCTGGGTTCAGGAACAGTGTTTCTTTCACTGGTTTGGATTTCAGATCCAGGGTGTGTTTCTTTCACTCACTGGCGCTGGGTTCAGGGCCAGGGTGGGTTCTTTGGCTGGCCCTTTTACCCTACAATAACCGAACTTATTCAATGAATGTTTCCAGAGACTCAAAGATTGGACTCTTTCTAAACCTCATACCACTGTGGTAGAATGGAGTGGATATTTGCTTTCAACTTGAAGTAGCTTTTAAAGAATCAGTGTGTGGAGGCGATCTAGAATCTAGTTTACACGCTACCTTCAAAACTGCCCCTTATCTTGACCCCTTCTAAATAACTTTTTATGGACCCTTTCAAGAATCTTTCGTGCCTCAACAACAGTTCTGTGATAGGCAGAAGCCTCAAGTTCTCACGCAGGACAACTAGCAGAGGTGAATCCTTTTGTGCCAGACCCTACAGGCCTTGCATCTCAGGTGTGGGTCTTTACGATGGCATTACCATTACAGCTGTGAAAAATGACACTCAAAAAGACTTAATAACCCTCCTTCTGCATCCAGCTGTGCTCTGGACTGCCCTCCCCTGAGGACACTGGGTGGAGGTGATTCAGTGCTGTGAGTGAGGCTGGCCTAGCTCCCCATGCTAGCATTTACTAAACTTCATTTTTTTTCTTTAGATGCAGTTGCGATCCCTGGAGCTTGTCAGCCTTCTCTTTTTGAAGCTGTTCATCATCTTCTCTCCAACTTGCTCTCTTCAAGGATGCAGGCACACCCTGGATCCTCAGAGGGGGTCTCTGACTCTTTGTCCAGTTCCACCATTCTTTGTCTCCATGATAACCAGATGTGGAGAGGCTCTAGACAGACCTTGGAAGGACTCATTAAACAGGAAGATTGGTTTGTGTGCAAGGTGTTTGCCATAGAGTACTACTGACTATGTTTTCTGCTGGACTATGTTTGACTCTGGCAGCCTTTCGTTTCCTAGAGTCCTCTAGGTCCTCCAGTGGGAAGCATACATATTTCCTCTTACTTTGGGTGACTCTTGATAATTTCGGTAATTTCTTCGGCTGCTGTGATCTTTGCTCTGCTGCATTGTCTGGCCCAGAACATGGACCGTCCTTTCTTCCATCCCAGACTCTATTCCCTCTGCCCACTATTGATGTCAACACCCTCCTTTTGTTTCTAGAGCCAACAAGGACACTGCTTCCAAAGCCACCACACTCAGGAGCTTGTTGGAGAAGGCAGACACTCCAAACCAGGCATTGCTGGATCCAGTCCACCTCATGCTAGCACCTCAAGGTGCTTTACCTGTCTCAATTTCTCTGTTAAGAGTAGGAATGGGGGATGATATACCTTTGTATGTGCTTAGTTGAACACTTAGCAGCAGCAAATGCTAAGTAAGCAGAGGGTACTTTTGTTTTGTATGTGTGTGTGTACAAGCGTCTTCTGTGTATGTGTACATGTGTGCGTACTCTCTCAGGTGTGTGTGCGTGTGTGCACATTTGCTCAGGTGTGTATGCATGTGCTTCTAGTGAGGCATAGACACACCTGAAGCTAGTGTACCTAGGGTGACATCACTTCTTCCCCCTCTCAATCTACAGCTCCTTCCAGGACTCACTTTCCCTCCACTCTCTCTTCTCCCCATGACCCCTGCACTAACCCTGAAGTGATTGTGACCCTGTGATCTCCTTGAGGCCAGGGTCCCTACCACGTGTTTGTACTTTCCTCCCCAGAGAGCTGTGCCTGGCCTGGCTTTCCTGAAAATCAACAATACTTGGAAAGAAAGAATGACTATTTGACAGCAGGAGGCCCATCAAGGGCACTGTGAGAAATGCATATCTAGGTCCTAATCTAAATCAGTGGGGTGGAGCAGGGTGTAGGGCAGTAAGAACTCAAAGGAAATCAAACTTCAGGTCACACCCCAGGCTGGCTCAACGATTCAGTCCTTCCCCCATTACAACCCCTCCCCCCATATTCCAAACTTTATCATTATTGGGAACATTGCCAACCAGTCTGTGTTAACACGCTTAGTGCTCTAAGGAAGGCTGTTGCTGAAACAGCTGAGCCTGGTGAACCCAGCACTTGCAGTGTGGGTGGGGGGAGAGGGGAAGGGGAGCTGTTAACAGACTTCTTCTGGAGCACTCAGTTGGTGGAGGCATAGGGCAAGTCTCCAATCGTCCTTCCCTTGTTTTCTCTGTCAGGAACTAGACTTCAGCAGGACCAAATAAAAAAAACCACTAAATTTCCTTGAATGCCAAGTGGAGTTCCCTTAGGGCATCCCGGAGTTCCTGTTGGGTGTTGGTGTTCTGCTTCTGCTCACTGAGCGTAGCTTTCAGGGAAAAGTGGGTCTCTCAAACAAGTCTGCCTCTTTACCCCGGCCTCCAGGGTGGAGGGTGGAGGGTGCTTGTCAATGGATGCAGGGCTTCTCTGGAGGGGATGAAGAGCTGTAAATTAGTCAGCAGGGACACTTGTGTGGCATTCTAAACTACCTACTGCACTGGGTTGAATATTTAAAAGGTGACGAGCCTGTCAGTTACACTGCCGTCACACTGTTATCCAAGACCAAGAAGGGAAATCACGTCATTCTTCACTCTCCCTCCCAGGTGCTTGCCTTGTCTTTCTTCTCCAGGGAGGTGTTACCTGTAAAGAAAGGGCACAGGAGTTAGGGCTGGCAAGTGACTGAGGTGAAGGTTTGGTTGGTTTCCTTTTGTGTTCTGGTCTCTCCGTCAATTAAAAGGGTAGCTGCAGGATAGGAACAGGATGTTTGCCCTTCACTCTCAGGAAACGCACCTTGAAACCTGAGAGCGGATGGGTGATGATGAAGGCAGCTACACTTTGCAGCTCAGAAACCCGTCCCTCCAGAGAGTCTCGGTTATCCAGGGAAGGCTATCCTGAAGAGAATTAACTGACACTTGCTACTTTTGTTTAAATGCTAAACGTGTTTACTGAGGAGTCACTTGAGGGGTCAAGAGATTAGTAAACCATAGATGGAGCCCTTCGAAGTGGCCTTTTAGGGGACAGTGGCTCACAGCAGGTCTGGGCAGGCACTTGGTAGTCCCCTGAAGGAGGCAACTTGATGCCTGTATGAGCTGTAAACTCTTTAACCCTGGCACTGGGAATCCGT
>JAQHUG010000018.1:8647580-8708350 GCA_028555095.1 Dicrostonyx torquatus | reverse complement strand
AAAAAGCCAAAAGAGTAAAATATCACACAACAGCAAGTAAGAAGAACCTGGAACCCATGGGGCAAAATTTCTGCCTACCAGATGGATGGCCCAGATACAGCAAACTGATCTTCAACCCTTCCTGCCTGCTACCCTACTCTCCCAGACTCTGTTGGACTGACTGCCACTCCCTGAAATCTTAGCTTCTTTGCTGTCTGCTGGGGACTCGTTCCTGTCACTGAGCAAATGTCCTGAGCTTTTACAAACAGGAGCAGGAGAACCTAAGCGCCCTGGAGGAGCCTCAGGACCTCATTCCCACCTTCTTTCAAGTCCCTTCTCCGGGTTTTTTTGATTTCAGCCCTTGAGTATTTGGGAGGTGTCTCTGCATACCTGACTCCAGGGTACTTAGAGAGCCGCTGGTTTAGACCCCCATTAACATTCCAATGGATGCCCGAAGACTAGCCCTCACTTCGACCCGTCCCTGACTCTGCCCTCAGGCCTCCTGCTTTGTTTTCTCTGGGGTCTTTTAGAAGTAGCTTTTCTTAGGACTCTGCCTCAGGCTACCTTACTTTTCCCTTCACACAGTTTCCTAAGTGGTGGGACCTCCCTCCTGGGTCTCCTCGGTTCCAGAGGCAAACAACAAATAGCCAATTTCCCTTTTCTCTTGGGTTTCTCACAGGCATCCCAAACCCACACTCCATTAAGATCTGAGCACCTCCAAGCCCTGAAAACTCTGCCTGCCCTTTTGTCCCTGATCTCCCAAAGAAAAGCGGTTCCTCACCGGCTCCCTACCAAATCCGGTCCCACCCAACCATTAAAGCTTACAACTGGTGACTTCCAGTACCAGGATCCAAGCTGCCACTTGTGAACACCTCACCTTTAGATAGGTGTTAGCACATTCAAGGCAAGGTCCCAGCAAATGGGTCCTACCCAAGACTCCCTTAGACCCCTCTTCCTCAGCCTGGAGAGGTATATGCTTGGAACCCAACCCTGGCCATTGGGTCTGGTCCCCAGCTTGCTGCATTTCAGCCTTCCCCTTCCCTGATGTCTCTCTTTCCCCAACTTTTTCAGCTTCTGTTTTGTTTCTTCTAGGGGGAGTGGGGGGAGCTAACTCTGTCCTCCTACAGGTTAGGCAAACCCTTTGCCACTGCAAAGGAGAGAGCCACCCCAAAGCCCAGTTCGAGTTCTCATACTTCAGAAGAGAGTTTCTCTTCCCAGAATTCTAAAATGTAGCCATTGCCACAGGTAAATAACAGTGCGAATTTGCTATGCCTTGAAAGCCCCACGTCAGAACTCTTGCTGACATGTTTTCTAAGTTCTCAGGTGTGAAAGAAAGATACAGTCACGTCTGTGGTGGCTAGTCTGGCTCAGCTCGGAAACCTCCGCAGGCACAAGTCGGTTGTCTCCCTTGAACCTCTCCAGCCCCTTTTCTTCAGGAATTCTGGGAGGGGAAGCCCCTGCCACCTTTAGAAGTCTCTGCCAGGTAGCTTCCCCGTCGCAGAGCTAGAACTGCAAGCTGGGTAGATCAGGGCTGGATTTGGGTCGGCTTGTCAGTTGCTGTAAATCACGGTCAGGCTGAGCATAAATGCAGGCTTTCTTTCCCAAATCCCCACCCTCCCTGGGTGCACAAGCCAAAACAAGATGTGAGGGTTTTCTCTTCCTTTCCACAGGGGCAAAGCTCCTTCAGCGGTTAGACTCTTGGTATGTGAACACACCCAAGGAAGTCCAGGTTTCATGAGCCTCCGTGCACCACCCCCCCAACTCCCTGCCCCGTCACTGAGCCCCCGGGGAGATTTTGCAAACACTGCCTTTCCGAACCGTCATTGTCGGGCCAACACAGGGCTTTGTTTCATCCTCTCGCCGTGTTTCCTATCTCACTATTCAAATATAGACAACGCTGCATGGGAATGTTATTATTAACAATGAAACCAGTCATTAGCACTACGAAGTTTCCTCCTCACCCTGCCCCCCCCCCACATCCCTGGAGATGCAAGTATCTCTACTTAGATCCCAGTGACGAGGGCCCAAGAGGCCATCCTGTGCTGAGTCTCAGGCAGTGCTTCCTCTGGTGCTCAGGCCAAGGCTTTGGATCCATGGCTCAGCTACGGTGAGAGGATCCAGGGACAAAGATTTACTGGAAAGGGGGAGATGGACGAAGACTGTACATTCTACCACGCTAGCTTTCCTGCGCCAGGAAGATGCTCCAGTCAACCTGGAGAAGCAGTCTCCCAGGAGCCTGGGTGTGGCCATCTGTGTACAGCCTTGCTGTGTGGTCCTAGGACGCAAGGGACCTTTCAGAGCCTTTAGCTTTTTACATTTTCTTTTCTGTGATGTGGGAGTAGAGTGAGGAAACAGGTTATCCCCCCCCCTTCCCCAGCTCCCGGAAGCTGACCTCAGCCATGGTAGGAGCTGCTGGCGGGACAGTTGTAAAGCCCAGGGAAAGGTGGCTTTCCACGGAGACCAGGGGTTCAGAAATCAGACTGAAACGCCAGGTGCATCAAAATGACGGCATGAAGGGAGGCAGTAGTTTTTCTGCCTTTGCTACTGACTTGTTTTATAAACAAAGAGCGGACATCTCTCTCCTGGGGACATTTCGTCAAGGAGATTTCCTACATTTTGGATGGAGTTCTAGCGTCAGTTGGACACAGCGACTCTTAACTAGCTTATCTTAAACCTCATTGAAACCCAGGCTTAGCAAAAGGCTAGGCTGGAGGAAGCATTCTCACAAATACCCGGCTGGATTTGAAAGCCGTCTTGTGGGGTTCTGAAAACATCCAACCCCAAAGAACTGTTTCTGAAGGCTTGGAGTTTCTTTAAGATTTCCAAGCACTCAGTAATAATGATTTGCTACCAGCCTGTGGTGGGGGAACTTTATGATAAACTTGTGTCAGTCACACAGGGTACCAGAAAATCTCCTGGGATGAATGTGGCTTTCCTGATTTCAGATCTCAGCCTTTCACTAGCCCTGGGACCCTAGTTCTGACATGGTCTCCCTGCCTCCATGTGGGTGCAACCCCTAATGATCAAAGTGGGGAGCAGCCTGCTATGCCTATCATAGCGGCCAACAACTCCAGCACAACAAGGCCACACTTCAGAGATTCAGGACTGTTTTCACTTCTTCCCTCCTCTTCCTCTTTCCTTCCCCTATCTTCCTTTTACCCCTCCCTTTCCCGTTCTCCATTTTCTTCTTTCTCCTCCCTCTCCTGCCTCCTTTCTCTTATTTCCCACTTCTCTCCCCTCTCTTTCCCTCTTTCTCTTCTCTCCTTTCTTCCACTTGTCTTCTCCTTCACCTCATCCTTCCTCTGTCTCTCTGTCCATTCTCTGCCTCCTCCTCTTCCCCCTAAAAGCTGAGGGTGGATTTTGCCCCATTGTTGAATTCTAAGTGCACCTTACCTTATGCTAACTAATGTTAAAGTTATTTAAATGCAGAAAATTGGCATATTTTGTAATTGAATACTCAACAAACTTTTGTAACCTACCTAAAATTAAAAGCAACAAAGGTCAAAAGATCACTCCACTCTGAAAGGTTTTCTGCTTGCCAGGGAATGTGCCCTTGCTGGGTCTGTGAGCAAATATAATTTCAAATAAATTAGTCTTTTACAGACAGGGACCTCACCAGAGCTCTGTAAAGTTCAAAGCCAAGGGTGCCAAGAGTGATGGTATGCCTGTGAGGATGTCCCCAAGGAAGGCAAGTCCAGGCAGCCACAGGGCCTGAGGGGAAGCACACCTGATAGAGATAGCTGGCTGAGGGATAGTTGAGCTACAGTGGGTGGGGGCAGGCATGTACATACTGCACAAGCCCAAAGCAGAATGCTGTGTTTGGGTTCTCAACACTGAGTGCTCTATCAGGTGCTTGCCAAGGAAGCTGGGGAGCCAACATTAAACTCATGATCCATTCTTCTGTAGAGTAATAGAATTAAAAAGCAATTTGTCTTTTCATTGCCACCAGCATTTTGCAGTACCACCGGAGGGTTAGATCTTGTGACTAAAGCAAGGAAATTTAGCTGGGCTAAATGGAAAAACCCAGATGTTCAGTTCCCAGGCTCCCCAAAGCTGAGAGAATTTCACCAAAGTCACTCTGCTCAGCTCCAGGCACAAGAGGACCGCTTCATTGGGAATGAGTCTACCCCCATGGTATATCTGTAAGTCAGTGGTTCCCCAACTCCAAGCAGCCCATTGCTTGGCTCTCCCATGTTCCCCAGTACTGGGAGGGAAAGAGCAACTGATCCCCAAAGCCAAGCAGTGCCACGCAGAACAGAGCTGGTCTCAGTGCTGTCTAGCAGTCTCTTCTCCGGAGGTCCCAGCTTCAGAGTGGGTGGGCAGTTTATCTGAGACAGGCTGGGATATCAGCAGGGCAGCTAAACACAGGCTTCTCTTGCTGGGCATGGTACCTGTTCATTCAGGGGTTCAGGACGCTTTGATTCACTTATGCACGACTTGTCAGATGGACCCATATACCTGAAGGTCAATGCTTATGTAAATGAATGTATAGTCTAGCCAGCAGAAACTTCAGAGTTCTAAAAAGTGTGTGTGTGTGTGTGTGTGTGTGTGTGCGCGCGCGCGTGTGCATGTGTGTGTGTGTGCGTGTGCATGTGTGTGTGTGTGTCGGACAGAGAGAACCCCTGGCTCATGAATCCCAGACTGGTCTCAAACTCAGTACATATGGAAGGATAAATGACCTTGAATTCTGATCCTCTTGCCTCTTCCTGCAATGTGGATCACCTCCAATACTAGGGTCATAAGCATGAGCATCACCACTAATCTATGTGATGCAAGGGATCAAATCTAGGGTTTTGTGCATGCTGAGCAGGTACTTCCAGTCCAAGGCAAATGATTTTACTTACAATCCCTACTTTTGTCCATCTTCCTGGGTCCATTCTGCTTTCTTTAAGCTTAGAGTCTTCATGGCTTTTTCTTAGATACCTCTTACCCAAGCTGCTAAATGTGGCTGGTGACAACATTTGGGATCTGAATTTGCTAGAGGTGAGATGCGCAATAGAAATAAGGTGTTTGGTCTGCTCTCAGAGAAGGGGAGGGACCAAAAGCCCCAAAGCTTCCTCACTCTCCAGCAGCAGAGACATTAGCAAGCTGCCTGATAAGCTGCTGTTGCCGGTGCCCTCACGAGGAGGCTGAGCTTCACATCAACCATCTCAGGAGCCCCTCAGGGTGACATGCTCAGAGCATGGCTCCTGGTCTAGGTTGGTTGGATTAGGGTAAACAACTCAGCCTGTCGGAGGCTCACACCTAGAGCCTCAGGCCCACAACTGCTCAGCAAAGCCAAGCCCTAGCTGTTCACAGTCCATAATTCTGGGCCTTACTTATGGATGGTGCTGCCTTCATGGTGTCTGGAACTTTTCTCCTGTTTATCTTGTCCCTGGTACCTCTGGCCCCATATGGAATTTGAAATCGATCTGCATAGATCCTGTAGACTTCACTCTGAATGATGGTAACCAGGCTTGAAGCTTTAGAAATTGTTGCCACAGAATAGGCCTTTTTGACATTTTAAAAATTATATATATATGTTTTTAAAGTCCTGGCTGTCATGGTGATCATGTAGACCAAAGTGACCTTGAACTCACAGAGATCCACCTACCTCTGCCTCCTAAGTACTGTTTTTTTAAAATATATATACATATATATATATATATACACATACAAACACACATACTCACAAATATGTGTGTGTGTTTGTAGGAGATTTTGTTTTTTAAAAAATGCTGTCATTTTGCAAAGTAGGGAAATGGATGGGACCCTGAACTAAATTGAACAGAGGATGGATTTTCTTACTTTTTTTTTTTTTTTTGATTTTTCGAAACAGGGTTTCTCTGTAGTTTTGGAGCCTATCCCGGAACTAGCTCTTGTAGCCCAGGCTGGTCTCGAACTCACAAAGATCTGCCTGCCTCTGCCTCCCGAGTGCTGGGATTACAGGCATGCGCCACCACCGCCCGGCTGATTTTCTTACTTTTTTCCCACTGGGGAGACTGCCAGGGAGACTTGCGTAGGTGTTAGTGACCTTCGAGCCCAGCATTTTAAAACACGGTCCACATGTTCATCTGCCCTGACGCAAACCTCACATGTCAAAGTTGTCTGTCAGGGGCAAGGCTGATGCCAACCACATGGCAGACGGGGGGGGGCAGGTTGGCTTTCTCTGTTTCATTGAAGAGGTCAGTAAAGTCAAAGGGGCAGAGTGTGGGGGTGAGGGGAGCTAAGCATATGCACAGACCGTTCTCGATTCAAGTCCAGGCTTTGCCATGAACTCTCCCTTGAACTTGAGGTGAAACCCATGACATCCTTCACCCCTTGCAAGGGCACAACAGGAAGTGTGCTACCACCACCATCACCTTCCATCTCGGTGGGCGACTCCTTCTACGTCCCAGACTGATGTTCACAGCCCCGAGGTACCAGATTTTCTCTCTGGAGTCACCACGCTTGAGGGCCCACTCTCTCATGACAAACCTCACTACTTGGAGCACCTAGAATAAAGGGAACCATCTGATACCTGCCCTGTGGCCACAGGCTAAGTTCCCTGAAGATGGTAATTCCTAGGATTTCCTGGATGCAGAATCCTGCTGTGATGTAGGCTGGTCAGTGTGGTCACAGACTCTGGACTGTTCCCAGTTCTTGAATACTGATACTCTCATAGGGGTGACTCTGTTTGTTTAGTTAGGAGGAACTGCAAGAGGACAGGGTCTTGGAGTTTTGCCCACCGTCATACACCTAGAATAAAGATTGGCACATGGTAGCCACAGGAACAATACTTGCTTAAGGCACATTTGCAGATGAAGAGACAGACGAGGAACTCATTGCTCTCCCCCTCTACTCAGATCGCTGTTCTAACTACAATTCCAGCCAGTGAGCTGCAGGGATCTGCCTTTCTGTCTCTGCCTCCCAAGCACTTTTTTATGTGGGTAAAGGGATTGAACCAGGGTCTTCATCCCCCTGTGGCAAGCATGCTAACAACAGAGCCATTTATTTCCCTGGCCCTGCAGATTGAACTCAAGTCCTCATGTTCGAGTGACAGGCACTTTACGGACTGCGCCATCTTCCCAGCCCAGGGGGTTGAATTTAGACCTTCGTGTATTCTATCAACTGGGCTATCCCAGACTCTTGGCGATTGTCAAGCACTTTACCCACTGGGATTTTCTCAGCTTCCCCTTCTCATTCTTCATCACTGTTGGTCTGTGAGGTCCTTTCACACATGGGTGTGGGAAGCACCAAGGGTAGGCACCATACCGAAGGGACCAAAGGTGGCACAGGTCCACTGCCTAGTTGCTTCAGGAGACTGGGAGAAAATACTACTTAGCTAAAGTCCTTTTGTTTGAGAGGGGTTTCGTAAATTTTAAGATTCTGCAAGTCTCACCACTTAATTTCATTTATATTAATCATATATGCATCTACCCTTCCAGATAATTTTTTTTTGCAAGCATTGGTTGGGTGCTTGCTAAATTTGGACTATGGTTCATGGTGCAAGCAATGTTGAACTGTGGTTTACAGTGACCTTGGAGAAACAGCTGCCCTGCAGAGACCTTGAGGACCTGTGAGGGTCTGGAAGAGCTGGAGAGAGATCTGAGCCCAGTTGCTTTTTAAGTGGTGACTGACTGGGTGAGCTCAAGCAAACCTGATTTACTTTTTATTTATTTATTCATTCTTTTATTTATTTATTTTTTATCAGACATGTGCATTTGTGTGTATGTGTGAGCAGTGCTGGGTTGGTAGACAAGGTCTAACTCTGGTCCAGGTTGAGCTTAAAGATGGTCCTTTTGCCTCATCTCAGTGATGAGATCACAGATGCATACCACCGTGATTGGTTTCTTTTTTTTTGTACTGGGAATTAAATTCAAGCCCTTGTGTATGCTAGACAAGTAGTCTACCACTATGCGGTGGCCCCAGATCCTTACCTTTCTGTGTCTAGGGAACCATAAGCTTCTTTTAAGTTCCCTGGGGCCTGTCAAGGTTCTGTGGTTATCCACAGACATCCACATAGGGAACGACAGCATCCACCCTGGCCAGATACAACCCTGGCGTTCATTTTCTGTTCTGTTTTCAGTGGAAGTCGTTCTTCAGCTCTCCTTTCAGGTCTGTGGAATGGGTTGTCATTTATGAATGAAGCATTTACCTAGGGGCAACACAAAGTTTGAATCATGTGCCTCCCTGAGCTCTGCTCGAGGACCCTGATGTTCAGGAGACAGTGCCTGGAGGAACAGCAGCGATGACCGTGTGGCGTACCCAGACACAGGCTGCAGGTCTGTCTCTCTGAATGACCCGTCTGGGCTTTTGTGGGTGCTGTGTGAAGTGAAAGCTCCCGGCATCCTGCAGTGTGTGCTCTGGCTATGCTCTTGGTGTGTTCTGGGAACACCTCCTCCTAGTGATGTTGGTGCTGGAGAACCTGTCTTTGCTGATGGCTGGTGGTGCTTTCTGTGGATGTCACAGTCCAATCAGGCACCATGCAGTAAGCACTGTGTGCTCAAAGACAATTTGATAGGAGTGGAGAGCAGTGTCTTCCCCACATGCCCTCCCATGCACATAACACATGGACACATATGCATGCCCATACAATACCTGCAAACATACATGTTTGCAGGCACAAACATATAAACACGTGAAATACCTAATACCTACACGTGTACATACATGCATTCACAAACACACATGCATATAGGCAGGCCACATGTGAACACACATACACAAATATATACATGCCTATACATACATGTATATACACACATATACATGTATGTGCAAACACAACACACATATGTATATAAACATTTGTACATCCATGTACACAAATATATACACATACACACTTGCATGTTCACATACACCACACACACACACACACACACACAATCCTGTCAGGTCACACTCCAGTGACTTATCAGCATAGTGTTGCATGTAGACAGGCATAGATGACACTTCCTGAGAAAGCTGAAGAGTCTGTAAGTTTCTAGTGGCTGAATGCTGGACGCTCCCCTCCTTCAGCGAGGCTGTAAGTGAAGCCACCCCTGCCAGCACCAGTCTGGAGGTTCCTTACGTTTATAGAGCCCTATCTCCCCCTTTCTTTCATCTTGACTTAACTGTGTTTTCCTTTGGCTCTCAAAGTCACTTTTAAACCTTGGACTTAGGAGTGGAAAGACTAGGAAGAGGATTGAGAAGACAGCTAAAATCCTTCACAGTAAGCTATAAAAAGGCCCCGTGAACCTGCGCACAGCGACTTAAACACATACTAATGGAATTTGGGAGCAGAACCTAGTTGAAACAGAACAACTTGTTTCTAGGAGGTCTCAGGATGAAAGAAACCCAGACAGAAAATTCACATCCTTTCGCCCAGCCAGGCACTCTGTAAATTAAGAGGTTGAACTCTCTGTGTCAAGTCATCTGTGCTTGGCTCACTCCAAAGCCTGACCTACCACTTCCCTTCCAGAGGACGTATGCAATGAATGTATCCGAGGTCAGTGAGGGTAAAAGTCAAAGCAACACTAGGGCGTAAAGAAATATCTATCTTGCCACCCACATTCCCCTGGATTGAGAAATGGTTTGGGGAAAAATGGTTTTGTAAAGGCTGGGAGACTGCCCTAAGATGGGAGGGAGTAGGGAAATTAGATTTCACAACTGAGGAGGAATTGGGAAAATATGAAGATAGAGTAAGAACTCATTTCCGTAAAGCTGCGTGAGCTCGCCCCAACCTATCAGCAGCACGTGGTGATTAAGATGGGCACGAACACACAACTGCTGTGCCATCATCACACACAAGTCTTTATTTCAAACAACACGTCCTTTTATCTGGAGTGGCCTGAGTGTGTGGTCAGGCTGCTTTCCGAGGACTCTGGCTGACCCCGACGGATTTTGACCTGTGGGTTCTGAGACTTCCTGGGCGGGCCTGGCCAGGAGACCCACGGCTCAGTACCTAATGGGATGACTTGGCAACACCACTTCAGCCGGTATTACCAGAAACAAGTGACCCTAGGCTGGATTGAGAAGGTCCGACACGGGCTTCTCTTTGTCAAACACCGTAACTTTGAAGACCTTTAGCTCCCGTGCTTTGGTGGAGCTGAGGAACACTACCTCACTGACAACGTCGGGGATGCAATGTCCCTGGAAGTTACCTGTGAACTCTCAAGTTCTTCGAATAAACTGCAAACATTTATCATCTGTGGGGGGTCCTTATCATTACTGCTGGCGTGCACATGGTCCATCCATATTGGTGAAGCAACCCCTTTGGGAGGCAGTCTTCCTGCCGGGGATTATGTCTTGTGACCGCACAGGAGAAGGCCTTTAAGAAGAATAGAGTCACAAAGAAGTGTTACTGTGGCTGAATGACACAGAAAAGAGTAAGAAGCGCCAGGGTGTGCTGAAGGGGAAGGAGGATATGAGTCCTAACAGTGCTGAGTGGCCATATTGTGTGGGAGATTCTGAGTAAAGACCTGTGGGAGGGAGGGAGGCTGGAGCCTAAGAGAGTCATAACTCAGGTTAGCAAGACAGCCTTGCATAGTGGTATGCTGGCTGGTTTTGTCAGATTGACACAAGTTAAAGTCACCAGAGAGAAGGAAGCCTCAGTGGAGACAAAGCCTCCATAAGATCCCGCTGTAAGGCATTTTCTTAATTAGTGATTGGTGGGGGGAGGACCCAGCCATTGTGGGTGCTGTTATCTCTGAGCTGGTGGTCCTGGGTTCTATAAGAAAGCAGCTGAGCAAGCCATGGAGAGCCAGCAAGTAAGCAGCCCCCCTGCATGGCCTCTGCTTCAGCTCCTGCCTCCAGCTCCTCTCCAGCTTGAGTTCCTACCCTCACTGCTTTTGTGTATGTAACTGTGAGCGAAATTAACCCCTTCCTCCCCAAGTTCCTTTGGTTATGGTGTTTTTTTTTTTTTTATGCTGGGTATATTTCTGTTTGGTGTGGCCTACAAAGCTCCATGACCTCCACTGGGCCTGTGATTCCTGTGACTCCTGGCCCAGGAAGAGATAGCTCTTCTCAGCAAAGCCCTGGCTGGCAGGGGAGAGTGTGCACAGGTGGGGATGGAGAGCTGACGGGTGAAGGAAAACCAAGCTGAGGACAAAGTCTTTTTTTTTATTTTTTTAAATCAAGACAGGGTTTCTCTGTAGCTTTGAGCCTGTCCTGGAACTAGCTCTTGTAGACCAGGCTGGCCTCGAACTCACAGAGATCCGCCTGCCTCTGCCTCCCGAGTGCTGGGCTTAAAGGTGTGCACCACTGCCACCCCCCCCCAGCAAAGTCTTGGAAGTATGACCTGAACAGAGCCACAGTAGGGCGAGCACCTGTGGAAGCAAGTTTCTCACATTTTTTAATGCTTATATGTGCAAGCATGTTTCTGTACGTGTTGTTCATATATGTGCAAGTTTTTGTGATAGTCTGTAGAGGGCCACCTTCTGTGTTATCCCCAGGAACTCCATTCACCTTCAGTGAGACAGGGTCTGTCACTGGCTCAGAGCTTACCAATTCGGCTAGGCTTGCTGGCTAGCTAGCATCAGAGATCCTCCTGACTCTGCCTTCTAGCTCCAGGGTTGCAGCTTGCACCACAATTTTTATGTGGGTTCTGGGGAAATCAAACTCAGGCCCTTGTTCTTACCATGCGAGCACTTTCTCCACTAAGTTATCTTCCCAGCACCACCTTTAATTAATTAATTAGTTAACTTGGAGATAGCGCCTCAAGTGACCTGGGCTAACCTCATTGTTACATAATCAAAGATGGCCTTAGCCCCTCTTGCCTCTGTTTCCTGAGTCCTGGGATGACAGACATCTGCTCAGTTTGAGAACAGGTTCCTCAAAGCACAGTGACCACTCTGAGACTTGGGGTTTGGGGAGAAACATCCGCAGCAATGAGAAAGGAGTGTGGTACCAAGGGGAAGCTGAGAGCACAATGAGCCACACACCCTGGGAATATTCTGGTGTCCTTCAGAAAGACCTATGATTTCTAGTCTGTTCTTTTCCCTCTGTCTCTGAGACTTGAGCATAAAAAATGAGGGGGCAAGATGAGGTCCTAATAGGGACATCCATGATCCCCCTTCCACGTGCAGCCTGTTTACAGAAGTGTGATCGTATCGGACTTTGAAGTACTAAACCACGTAGAATTAGAAAAACCTGCCCTGTGGGTGCTAACTCTTCTCACTGAGTTCTCATTAGCAACGATACATTTAAAGGACAATATTACCATCCATGGAGGCTGAACACCTTTAGGGGATATTCGGCAAAAGACGATGCTTAAAATCTAGGGAAATTATGCACTAACCTCACCACTCTGGACAGTAATTCTTCACGGAGGGTAGGCAGAACGGTTAACGTCGCAAGCCCTTCCTTTTGTTGAATCATCAATATTACTCTGGAATCATTAAACCCTTCATCCCAGCTCCGGAACTCATGATTGGGTTTCCCCCTTCTGGGCTGATGACACTAGCATGTGTTTAACTTTTAGAGCAAGGGGGATATGAGGTAGGGTATCCAGTCTTGACTCCAAGTCCACATGTCAAAGCTAAGATCACCCCTGCCCACCTCTCTGGACACGCTCTGAGTTCCTTACGTGACTGTATAGACCTGGCTTAAATTTATAGATATTTACTCATCCACAACCTCTCGTCTTGAAAGCTATCTTGACTCCCGGGTCTATGACCCATCAAGGCACATGCCTGTATGTCTGCCTGAAACTTTGGATGACCTGGACGATCCTCAGGAAGGACTATACAGCTTGGTGTGGCCCCCTCATCTTCTCAACCTCTTTTCTGAAAGTGTTCCATCTCTAGGTTCCTTCATTCTCCTCAGAGAAGCAGCCCGTATGGTCTCTCTTTGATCTCCTTCACGTTCTCCAAGCCCCAGTGCGGCTGTGGCACCAAGCAGGAGTGGTTCTTAATTCTCTAGGACTACATCACCTCTCCAGGGAGAAGGATGGTACACACGGTGGATTCCAGGCTTAGGACACAGTCAAGAGTAGGTGTGTGACTCATGTTTGTATCCCAGGATGCCACTGGGAGACTAGTCTCTTTTCTCAGTAGCTGAGCATTTTTGTGGACAGACAAAACCATCACGGTTCCCGTCCCTCATGGCACTTTGTTTTTGTGTTGGGTTTCTCTGGCTTAAATGTGGGCTTAGCTCTGTTTTATCTGTCCTTACCTTATGGTCAACAAACTGAAGCCTGATGGGAGATCTGTGTTAAATAAACAAACACAGGGATGGCTGAAGTGGCTCTACATCCATCAGTGTTTTTTCTTCCTTTATTTTTCGTCTCTAGTTTTCAATTGCTTTTATTTCTTGTTAAGCTAGCTTAATATTACATTAATTATCGTTGTGATTTTATGGGCATAAGCACATCAATAATTAAAATTTTTGTTAAATGTTTAAACATGTTTTATATATATTAATTATACACATACATGTGTGCATTTATGTATATACAGTTATATAAGCACATTATGTTTCTCTATACACAGTTACCCTCCACAACTGTGAAGTAAAATTGGAGCAGTTTTCCTGTCTAATTGAGCAATGGTTGACCTTGGAAGCTAGGTTCCGTCTCACCTCCCTGTGTGTCTCCTCAGCTGATCTCCGCAGCCTCAGTTTACCCTTAGGCTGAAGAGCTGGCTCAGTGAGTAGTGCTTGCTATGACAGCATGAGGATCTAAGTTTTATCTTCAGAACCCATATTTTAAAAAAATAAAAGACAGAAGCTGCAGAGATGGCTCAGTGGTTAAGAGCACTGGCTGCTCTTCCAGAGGACCGGGGTTCGGTTCCTAGAATTTCGTGGAGGCTCAAAACCACCTGTGACCCCATTTCCAGTTTATCCAACTCCCTCCTTTGTTCTCTGAGGGCATGAGGTATGCCCATGGTAGTAGACACACACACACACACACATGCAGGCAAAACACTAATATACATAAAATTGAATAAACACATCTTAAAAAATTAAAAAAAAAATGTCAAGCACGTTGGTTTTCAGCTTTGGGGAGGAGAGACAAGGAGACCCCTGACCCTCTCTAGCCAGTCAGCCTGGTTTCATTTGTCAGTTAGAGGCCAGTGAGAGTCCTGGTCTTTTTGCTTGTTTTATATTTTATTTTATTAGAGACAGGGTTTCTCTGTGTAGCCCTGGCTGCCCTGGAACTCGCTCCATAGACCAGGCTGGCCTCAAACTCAGGTGAGCCTGCCTCTGCCTCCCAAGTGCTGGGAGTGAAGGCCTGTACTACCACTGCCTGTCAAGAGACCCAGTTTTGAAAAAGCAAGGCGTGTGGTGTCTGATAAATGACCCACGGCTCCCACACAGCTGCAGGCATTATGTGCACTTGCACTCAGGAACCGGGACGTACATACAGAGAGGCACACCTGCAAATGGCGGGATTAAGCTCTGTGGTTAGTTTGGGAGTGCCCTATAAGGCTCTGATATTTCCCGTGCAATTTTAACCTGGCTTTTGAGCTTACTAGGTAGGTGGTTGTAGCACGTCTGTAGCCCACGTGGGATGCTTTCAGATCCGCTGGACTATGAAACTCATGAGGAGCTTCCACCCGATGCCAAAAATGTCTTAATTACTCTCCGCCTTTGAAAATATCCTTCCCAGCGGACACATATTGGCGGGGGCTGTAAGAGGCAGAAAACCAGAGAGAGGGTGAGCAGATGATGCTCGGAAAGCCCTGCATCTCACATGCAATTATTTTCTGTCAGCTCATGCAATTTTATCCCCTTAAACCTGTTTCCCTAATTAAGCAAAGAATCCTTTTGGCAAATACAGACCATGCAGAAACGAGAAAAATCCACACAAAACTGCAACCCGAAAGTGCAGCATGGGTTGGGGAACTCGGGAACCACACACAGGTGAGTCTTTCTCGCAGAATCAAGAGTTGGTCCCTGCAGCTGCACACAGCCTTCAGCATGGCGTGCTCATTAGAGCTAAGTCACTTTACCCCAGATGATCAACAGAGATTGTTCAGCAAATGAGACTCTCAGTGGCTTGTTCCTTCCTTCCTTCTTTCCTTCCTTCATTCTTTCCTTCCTTCATTCTTTCTTTCTTTCTTTCTTTCCTTCCTTCCTCCTTCCTTTATTTCTTAAAGGACCTGTAAACCTGCCCGGCGGTGGTGGCACACGCCTTTAATCCCAGCACTGGGGAGGCCTACAAGAGCTAGTTCCAGGACAGGCTCCAAAGCTGCAGAGAAACCCTGTCTCGAAAAAAAAAAAAAAAAGAACCTGTAAACCACAAAAAATCAGGTGTGGGTGAACAGACACTCAATAGTGTTTTTGGATAGTGTTTTTGGATTGCCTAGAACAGTTTCTATCTTTGACAATAATATTTATCTTTCTATGGGGAAAATGCCATTTATTCTTCTAGAGACTCCCATGAAAACTTACCTGCTCGCCCTCCCAGTGGCTTCCTTTCTTATCATCTTTTGTCTACGTGATGCTCTGATCTTCCTTGAACTTTGACCTTCTTTGGAAGTCTCATTCTTTTGCTCCATTAGCCTCTCTCTAACATGGTTTCAGCTACATCAGCTGTGCAGCCTCTTCAGAGCTTGACTTCATCCCATAGGAGGCCTCCTGCCTTGCAGTGGGTACCTGAAGGGTTCAGTGAAGCCAAAGACATGGATGTTGGAACCAGACAATGATTGGGGTTCAGTCTTGACCCCCAAGCCCTTGGACTAAGGCTTGGGCATGCTGCATCACCTCAGTAATGTGACAGCTAAGAGAAGACTCCCCAAAATGAAAATACCCAAACACATCACTGTGAGGACAGCTGTTCCGGTTGCCAATGGCAGATGCTTTTGTTTCTATACGTTTTGAGAGTTGCAGCTAACAAGGGCAAACTGGGACAAGGGCAGACAGCACGGACTGTGGAAGGAGTGGCCAGCAAAGGTCTGAAGCCCTTGTTCTGTCTTGTGTGCCTGGGCTTCAGACATTCACCGAGCAGGCTTTGATTGTTCCAAATCGGGCCTTTTCCGTTCAGGACACTCCTGCTCATAGCAGAATCAGCTTCAAATTGAGATGCTGTCACAGTGTTCGGAAATAGGATGTGATGGCCGGGAGATTCCTTTGTTTCTGTCGTTCTGTGCGAGCATCCTGTTTGTGCATGCATTTAAAGTGGAGACACTGAGAGGCGCGGCACTTTTGTTTGGTAAATGCCCTCTCTTGCTTTCCCCGCTTTCTTTTTTTCCCATTTTCTTCCTTTTCCTTCTTAATTTTTTTCCTTTAATCTCTTGTAGCCAAGGGTGTCTTTAAACTCATTGAGCTGCTGAAGATGACTTCAAACTTCTGATCTTTCTGCCTCCACCTCCCAAGTTCTCCAAGCTGAGATTATAGACTTGCACTGACACGCCCCACTTTCTGTGTGTGGGAGAACATGCCCAAGGCCTCATGCATGCCAAGCAAGCCCTCACCGACTGAGCTACATGCCCAGGTTTTATTTCTTACATACAATCTTCTACTGAAGATATATGTCTATAGTTAAAACTCATTTTCCCTATTTAAATCCGCTCTTCATTTTAAATGGATGAATGGATCCAGGAGGCAATAGTTATTACTGGTTGTTGCAGGATGGATATTGAGGCTAACTTGTCACTTTGAGGACGGGGTGCTGAAGACTGTCCTCTTGGGTACCGAGGACTCTACATGCATGTACAGCTTGACCGGCAGGAAGAAGTCACGGTAACTCCTCTACTGTTCTTGGCATCCTGGGTCACTCTTCACTGGAGTTTCTGTGCACAGCTCCCGGGAGGAGCCTCAGTTCATAGCCATTTCAAGTCCAAAGCTTCTGCTCCTTCTGTGTCTCTCCTGGCTTTCCTCTCCCTTCCAGTCAAGAGGCAGAATGCTGAAAAGGAGAAACAGTGATGAGGAAAGAGTGGAATTCTCCGGTTTACGTGGAGCTGACTTAGCTCCTGCAAGGTCAGCCCCACTGAGTTCTCCTTTCTGAGTGTTTTGTCCTGTGTACAATGAAGCTAATTAGAGCAAGCTCTTTAGATTGGGATTTTTGTGTGAGTTAGGGTTACGTCATATGGTTGGCTCAAATGGTACAAATGTCTATCTCTTCTCGAAGTCTCTATTTTCTCGGGATGTTTTATCTAGGGAAGGGGACTTAGAGCACCTGCAGCTTCCAATGTTATCTTCTGTGGGCAGATCAGATCTCTCTACCCTCTCAAACACACATTCACGAACTTCCCCCTATATATGTATTTGTATGATACTCACCCACATTTCCCTACTGACTACTGACACACACCTTCCTGAGTACATGTACATATATAAAGCACAGGGTTGTATGTAATCGTCTGACCTTTTCCTCTAATTTTCTAAGATCAAGCTCAGCTCTCTGTAGGTAAACATGGCAATATGGGGCCTTGATTTATAGTATGGTTGAAGATAGATTATTCGTCCTTAGTTCCGGAGTGAAAACATGTCCTCCCACTCCAGTTTTGCTCTCTTTAGCACATGCTTTTTGTCAAGGGATCCTGCTTGCCAAATGTTCTTATTTTAAAAGCTGGCTTTTTATGGGACCAAATAATTTAACCATGTGGGCAAATCGTATCAATGCATATTTTCTGCCATATAACAAAATAATAGCTCAGTTGAAAACTTTATTAATCCCAAATTTAGCACAATAATTGGCAAGTAGTGCACTTAGCCAACCACAGCCTCTGCTATGGGTATGCGGAAGGGGAAACCGTTTTTTGTGTGCCCGTGTGAAAGGGCACTCTCCATGTCTAAGAGATGACCTGTCAGAAGGGGACAGCATAGGAGACAGTGTAGGGCACTGTGTAGGGTACAGTGTAGGGCACAGTGTAGGGACAGCGTAGAGACAGTGTAGAAACAGTGTAGGAGACAGTGTAGGAGACAGCGTAGAGACAGTGTAGGAGACAGTGTAGGAGACAGTGTAGGGGACAGTGTAGGGACAGTGTAGGGACAGTGTAGGGACAGTGTAGGAGACAGTGTAGGAGACAGTGTAGGAGACAGCGTAGAGACAGTGTAGGAGACAGTGTAGGGGACAGTGTAGGGGACAGTGTAGGGACAGTGTAGGGACAGTGTAGGGACAGTGTAGGGACAGCGTAGGGGACAGTGTAGGGACAGCATAGGGACAGCATAGGGGACAGTGTAGGAGACAGTGTAGGAGACAGCATAGAGACAGTGTAGGGGACAGTGTAGGGGACAGTGTAGAGACAGTGTAGGAGACAGTGTAGGAGACAGTGTAGGGACAGTGTAGGGACAGCATAGGGATAGCATAGGGACAGTGTAGGGGACAGAAGATTCCTGTACTCCAAAAGGGAAATGACTTTGACTTGTCTCTGTTGTGTCACATGAAGGTCACATGTCTTGCACACATGGAGAGAATACATACAGGTGAACATATGTTTTCCACGCTAAAGAATAAATGTTTTTTCTCTGGCTGCAGGTATTAACAATGACTCTTCCATTTATAAGCCTTTCTTTTTGAATTTTCCAAATGTTTGGCTATGAGCAAGTTTTTCTCAGGTAAACATGTTGCTGTGATAAAAATAAATAAATGAATGAATAAGTAAATAATAAATACATAAATAAAACAAGCCGGGCGGTGGTGGCACACACCTCTTCAATCTTAGCATTGGGGAGGCAGATGCAGCTGGATCTTGAGGCCAGCCTAGTCTACAGAGAAAAATCTAGCACACCCAGGGGCAGGGCTACTCTGTCACAAACAAACAACTTCCCCAAAACAAACAAACAAGAAACTCTAAAACAGATGTAGTGAGGAATTCACAGCAGTAGAAGCCTGAGGGAAGGGACAAATCCCACCCACAGCTAAGAGCAGAGAGAAAATGAACAAATACTCGCAAGCTTTCCACTGAGCTTGCTGCTGTCTCCTCTCTTGGACAGCTCAGGGCTCAGACTCAGAGAAAGGTGACCATTCACAGCTGGTTGACCTTACCAAGACGACCCCTTCCAAAGGCATGCCCCCAGGTTAGCCTGATCTACACAATTCACTGAGCTGCATTCCCAGACCCCCTTGACCCCCCACTCCCTGTGTGTGTGTGTCTGCTCTTGTTCCAACTTTTGTGGGTGCAGGTGTATGTATGTTCATGTGGAAGTCAGAACTGACCTTTGCAGTTCAGAATTCCATCCACCTTGTTTTAGGACATTGTATTATTATTTTTGAGTATCTGTAAGATGTACGGTGAGGACAGCTTTGTGGAGTTCGTTCTCTCGTTTCACTTTTAGGTGGGTTCCCGGCATCAAGGTCGATTCACCAGACTTTCAGGGCAAGCGTTGAAACCCACTGAACTATCTCTCTCCAGCCCCACCTTCCTTTTGGAGACTGGAATAGCTCACAGGTCTGAGCTACATGTAATAGGTAATAGTCTGAGCTACTGGCCAGAACAGCCTAGCGTTCACCTGTTTCTATCACCCCAACCCTGGCCACCATGCCAAGATTTTACATGTGTTGTAGATCCTTATGGCTTCATGGTAAGCCATCTCTCCAGTACCTAGTATCTAGCCTTTAGGTTTTTTTTTTTTTTCTCACAATGTAAGCCCAGGCTGGCACTCAACTTGCCATCCTCCTGCCTCTGCTTCTTGAGTGCTGGGATGATAGGTGGTGTACCACCATGCTCAACTACAGTCATGCTTTGAAATATCAACAGCTCTTCACACTCTTGGCTGCTGTCCCCTGTGCAGATGTGAGAGTCACTTCTGGCTGTTGAGCCTAACAGAGGCAGAGGACATTTTTTTTCTTTTTAATTTCACTCACTGAGTCATCTACTTTTATTTTTCAATCCAAACCACTAAATAAACTTGCCCTACATTTGTCCTTCTAGGAAAAGTAATTGAAAAGAATTCAAAACAAATGAACCCACAGACAGCCCTCTCACACCCCGCCTTCTCCTCTTCTGTCACGTGAGCATCCCTTGCTGTCCCTGGTCAGAAAGTTGCATTCCAGCAGATCTGTGCAGAAAACCAGCAGCCGCAGCCACCCAGGGGAAAAAATGCTCCTACTAATCTGACTGCAGACTCGCAAATTTGTGTGTCCATAGAAACCCAAGCTCCTCTCTTCTCCACACCCCTTATCCCTGGTTCATTGTTAACCAGTTTCCTTTCTTTGCCTCTTCTCAAGGTAGATTTATTAGCACAAATATGTCATGTAAATGATGATTTATGAGTGCACTGAAGTCCCTGAGAAAACATATTGATTTCTCGGGACTCCTGCGCCCTGCTACACAGACTTCTTAGGGGGGAATTCCAATGAGCTGACTGGAGTTAGGGTGAATTCATCGACCTTGGGAGGCTTCCCGTTGTCACCCTGTGTGTACACCCACCTTTGCAACACTAGTATTTTGTTGTCATTCCTTGCTATCACGCTCCTGACTTCTCATCCCTCAATCAGTGCAAAGAACAAACACTTCACACGAGCTGATCGATTGATAGGGAGAAATTTGTTCTTCAGAGCCAGAGAGAGGTGCGGAGGAGGGAGAGGGGTCCACGGTTATCTTCTGTTCCCTGATTCTGCCCTCGTTTCCAGGAGAGGAGTCCTCAATCCATTGAACCGGATAGAACTGGAATGCAAAGGGCAGCCAGAGCACCCTGCAGAGGTGCCTCCTTTTGTGAGCAGAGGCAGAAGCCACACTTCGTTGGCTGGGTCCAGAAATTAGGCACCAAGCAGAAGCAAGCAGAACGTCCCATTAGGTTTCCTTGCGAAGGCATCTAGGCCGCATAGCACGTTAACCGCCCATGAAGGAGCTCTGCTTTGTCTACTGGGCTCAGAGGAGGCGCGGAGGGACAGGAATCCAATCAGAAGCATTGATCTCTCTCACCTTCCTTTCTCCATAGCAGGGCTCTCTCCGTCTCTCTGAGAATTTTACTTTCAAAGTGGGAAAAATGGAGTTATGTGACCCTCTGGGCCAGAGTCCTCCATTCTATTGACAACGGCCATCAATCTCTTTGAGAGTCTCACCCTGTTTGCTAAATCATAGTGGCTCCCCTGCAGTCACGTGGCCCTCAGCGGCAAAGTTAATTGCAATCAATAGACCTAGCATTTTCTTTCCCTGCCCCCACCCCGTGGTAAATCTTATCTACTTGGAAAGACAGGAGGCCAGGGCTGGGCACATAGGTTCCCTGGGAAGAGGATGGTTTATCAGAGCTCTTGGGTCTTGAGTCATCATTGATTTTTTTTTTTTCAATTTTGTGGCGTAAGAGTTGAATATCAACATTTTGTGCCCATCCCTCTTTCTTTCTTCCTGATGCTGGGAGTAGAATCCAAGTCTTGACAAATGCTGGCTAAATGCTCTGCCAGGAGCCACACTCCACACTCCCAGCTCAACATCTTTTTATTTTTTTAAAAAACAAAACGTAAGTAACAATAACAATAACTTTATTTTCTAACAGGTAATTTTCCTACTGCTTCAGCACTTTCCTTATTTTTCTCTCAGAAGACACAAATTTTAGGCTGGATCACTTGGCCCTTTCTCTTCTTGTCTTCTTCCAGTTCAAAATGCTTGCATTTCGTAACAGCCAGCATCCTCTTGTATCTGCAGCTGGGTTCCACACACTCAAGCCTGAGCACAATCTTTTTTGTGGTTTTGACTGTCTTTCAGAAAACTGGCTTTGGTGACCCACCATACCTGCTCTGCTCTGGTCGTAGCGCCGCTTTCTTTGGGTACAGGGAAGCCTTGCCCTTCTTATACTGCGTCACTTTGTGAAGCTTGCCACATTTCTTACAGAAAGTCCTTCGGGTACAGCGACCATCTTTGCAGTCTACCCCATGGAAACGGGAGATCCAGTGTCCCCCGCACGAGCTGAATAGGAAAGGGCTCGGTATCTTCATGTTTTACCGTTTTAACAACTTTTTTCTCATTAAAAACATACTTTTTCATAAATTATAAATAAATACAAAGTCACGTAAAATTACCGTAACAATGAGAGAAGTGTCCTCATTGCTCTGGTGCAGGATCCTGGAGGAAAACATGGAGAGTCTCTGTGTGTCTCTCTCCTAAGAGGCATCGCCACAACCTCCCACCAGGGCTTCTGGGAATTCCTGCAAGAACACAGGGTGGAAAACACCTCGGGATAGCAGATGTATGTCAAGGGCCCCATGTTGGGGACTCTCACAAATAGTGTGTGTGTGTGTTCAGCTGTTGCAGGACCGTTTCTTAGGATGGAGTGACTTCACTTCTGTGTCTCCATCTTGCTTTGTCTCTTATCTCTTTCAAGTTGGAAGAAAGCTCATCAGTGTTTAAGACATACTTGGAAACCACAAAGATTGCTAAAGTGCCTGCCTTATACTCCCAAAAACCTTGGAGTAAAGCTGGGCATAGCAGTGTGTCTGAAACTCTAGCCCCGAGGAGCCAGAGACTGCAGGATCCTTGGGGCAAGCTTTCCAGACGGTCCAGTCTAGCCTGTGAGCTCCAGATTGAATGAGAAACCCTGCCTCATGCAAAGGTGGAGAGCTATGTATGAAGATGCCCGACACCAAGTCCTGGACTCCGGATGCCTGTGTCCACATGTGTGGGCATACCACACAGGTTGGGGGAGGAGATCTTTACAGATGTCCACCTTCTGTTGCCGCTGCTTCTGGTGGTCGTGGCCTCCTTCCTCCACTGTGGCTTTGCCCAAACGCTGAAGATTTAACCACCAACAACTTCAACAAAACTGTAAGCTAAAGCCTGTGTGAAACGTCAGATGGAGACTTTCTGGACTGGTTCTCCGATCGGTGGGCCAAGGGATTGCTGTAATTAGTAAAACGCTTCTCTCTTCCTGGGAGCTTCCTCCCGTCATCCCGTCAGGGCCGATCACTATTATCTGGAGAATGCACGCATGGCAGGCTGCAGGCTGCCTGACAGGTGTTCTACAGGGAAAGTTTCATCCATGCAATTGGTCCTTGGGGTAAAGTGGGAACCGAGCAGAGGGAAACGTGTATGCACAGGCCTGGAGGGACTGAGCTGGAGGCGGAATGCTGACGAAGGTGGTGACTGGGGCAGCGTGGGTGAAGACAGTGTGGAGTGAGCCTGGCAAACATCAATCACATTTTTAGGTCCTGTTGCCTTGGCTTCTCGGCTATGAGAAGTACCCCGGCCCTCAGAGCGAAGATAAACCTTTCTTCCCTGAGTTGCGTGTTGTCAGGTTATTTTATCCCATCAACTAGAAAGAAGACCAGGACACCCGGGTACCCTTTCAGCTGTCACCTGATAATTGTCTACTTAGGGTGACTGATGCAATTCATGTTAAAAGAGCAGCTATCTGATGTGTGAGAGGAGATGGTGTCCATGTCCTCTTCCATGGTACTTCCATCCTTAGGATTTGTGCATGGAACATTTTCTCTTATGTAATTGTTTTCCTGACAAGGCACAGGGTGTTGCAAAGAGCTTATTGGTTTATTTGAATGACATTAATTTAAATTAATTTTGTTCCACTTAACAAGCGATGAGATCTGAGTCAAGGCCCCAGATTCTGCCTCTCTGCAATCAGCTGGGGATGGAATTACAGTCTCAGTGCCAGTTAGGCAGAGCTTTCAACACCTGGGACATAGTGAGTCTCTGGAAGGACACAGGGAGTGAATGTTTTCTGTTTCGTCTTATTATGTAGTGCGAATGATATCCTAGATATCATATAAATCTACATAAAAGTCACTTCAATTCTTGAACTGGGTCTAGTATTAACTTTATTTCGTATCTTAGGAAAAGCAAGACCCAGTTAGTCAAGGTCCTCAGAGAAGTGTGATGCGTGACTGACCCACAATACCTGGTGCCTTGCCAGCTCTGATGACTGGCACAGAACAACCTGATCACGGTAGAAGATGTTAGAGGCAAGTAAGCTGGATGAGAAGACAGAGTGCTCGTTCTTCATGGGGACCAAGAACCTACAGCCTGTGGTTAACAGTGGTTGTCTGTAATATTTGCAGCTGGAGAGATTGAAAAGTTATATTTAATCCTGATTTTGCCCACAGGGCAAGTCACTTAACCTCTCTTTGATCAGAGGAAGTATATGTTTTCAGATGAAATGAAACCTTGGAAAGCAAAATGAAATGCAAATACACCACGAATGTAAGGTGATGAACTTGAACTGAATATTCCAAAAGAGTTGCCAGTCCTCCTCAACATATAGAAAATAGTCATTGAATTCCACAGCACCAAACAGGTCCTTGATAAATAGTTCTGGAATTAATGAGTATTGAGTTTTTCTGATACATAAAATTGAAACTTCCCTTAAGTCACTGGTTCTCAACCTTCCTAATGCTGAAGCCTTTAATATAGTCCTCATGCTGTAGTGACCCCAAACCATAAAATTATTTGCTTGCTACCTCATAATTATAGTTTTGCTACTGTTATGAATTGTAAGATAAATATCTGATATGCAGGATGTCTGCTATGCAGCCCCTGTGGGAATGCAATACACAGAGAACAGTTGCCCTACACAAAGATCCCCTGGTGAACTTGAGTGAGGCTCTCTGCTTGCACAGAGAACCTGTTCGTGGTAACTGGTGTGAGCTGGGCTGTAATTCTAGCGAAAGAGATCTTGCCTAGTGTGCCTGAAAATCTGGGTTCAATATCCAGCACAGTGGGTCTGTGCAGGGAGTGTCCTGTATGAAAAAATAAATAGAAGAAAGCTAAGCATTTGTTTAGATAATAAAACTGAAGAAAGAATGGACAGCTGACCTGAGAAGTCAAATTCCTTAATTCTAAAACCAGAAACTTTAGGTAGGTTTAGGTAGCCTAGAACATGGATATACACAGAGCCTAGGTCTACCACATAAACATGTCTGGCCCGGGTTCTATGTAATAAAAGAAAAAGCCACTTGTAAAATTCCAGGCAGTGTCAACGTTGCCAGCTGTGGGGGAGACTCTGCTGGAAGCTGGAAGCCCGGTTAGTTTGAGGAGGGAAGATATTTTTGTATGCATAATTGTAGACAGACGTGGATTCTGGGGAAAGGTGAGACCCAGGATCCCCCTAAGAAGCACCTGCCAGCCTGAAGCCTCTGTGTGCTTCCACATGAGGCTGGTGGCCAATGTCAGGCTTTCGACTTAAGAAATGTGCCCCTAGGAAGGGAGGCACAAATAGTCTGTCTGCCCTTTTGGAGCTCCTAAGAGCTCAGAGGCCAATGCTTAGTGTGTGGGCAGCTTCCCCTGGGGAGCAGGCAGCTTCTAAATTTCCACATCCAAGAGAGGCCAGTACCAGAAAGGTTAGGTAAGGAGAAATGATCACATTTCCCAAGACATTTGATGGGCTTGTCGAGTGGCTTCTCCTCCTTTCATTGAGATCTTATTTAAAATCTCAAGATATTAAAAATAATATTTAATATTTAATAATTTTCTGTTTCTATTAGGGTTGGTGGCCTAGGGCTAGAAATTCTTCTTGCCTGTGTATTTTGCATGTTTTAAAGCATGGATGAACTGCTTTAACATGGAGACCCACGTGTCATTTTGGGTTGCTAAAACTCTTTCTATTGCTTTCTTTCCGGCATAGTGGCATGGGCCTGTGTGCCTCGGCAGAGCTGTGGCAGAGGGAGCGGAGCAGAGCTTCTGTTAGTTTGAGATAAAGGGCCGGACAGAACACAGATGAGCACAGAGAAGGGACTCCTCGGGCATGGTTGACTCAGCTCCATATGCATCTCACAAAATGGTAATATTTAAAATAGTAGACTATGGTTACTGTACTAAGAGATGGGCTTCATCACGAGGCCGTCACGCAGGTGTGGTGTGCATTTGGTCCTCACCTAACGCATTGTCCCTCCTGCTCTACCTTCTCTGCTGTGGTCGGCTTCTTCCTGAACTGTGCCCCTCCTTCTACATTCATGGGTTCTACATATAAGAAAAAAATGTGTTATTTGTTTTTTTGAATCAGTCCCATCAATCTTCCTACAAAAGGCATGATTTCATTTTGTTAATTTCTTAGAAATGTATTTATTTACATATTTATGCCATGTTATGTTTATTATGACTTATTTACATATACACACATACATGCATGAAAGTGTGCATGCGAGCCATGATGTACACTGGGTAGTCAACTTGTGGGAAGTGGTTCTATCTCTTTCTATCATGTGAATGAGGGTTTGAGGATCACACATCAGACTTGTCAGTAAGCATCTTTCCTTTCCATTCTGAGCCTTCTCATTGACCCATAGTTCTTTTTTCTGTTTGTTTGTTTTTCATTTTGTTTGTTGGTTTGAGACAGAGTTTTTCTGTATAGCTCTGGCTATCTTAGAACTTGCTCTGTAGACAGGTTGGCCTCAAACTCAAAAATCTACCGGTCTCTGCTTCCTGAGTGTTGGAATTAAAGGCGTGAGCTACCATCACCCGGCTATATTCTTTTTGGATGAGTTGATTTTTATTCATTTTCCCAGTAGTGCATCATTTCTCATGCCTGTGCTGAAGTTGTCTCCCTTGCTTTTCCAGTGAGGACCAAGGCTCTTTGGGATGAGATAACGTGGTGTTTGTTAGGTCCTTGGTAGGAGCAGGGTCTCAGTTTGAAATCAAGGCTTGAATTCACTGCTTTGGTGGAGATTCCACAAGTCCTTTATATTCCCTAGGGGTTTTGGGTGACATTCAGTCTATTATCTGGAAGCAGGATGAGAGTCAGGGTCTTGTTGCCAATTTGGGAAGTCCTCTGAGGATTTTGATGCTTTATTTATTTGCTTTAAGGTTTTGATAGCAGGTTCTCCTACGAGAGAGAGAGAGAGAGAGAGAGAGAGAGAGAGAGAGAGAGAAGCATTTCACCTCTCAAACAAGAGGGCAAGAGGCTGCCCTATGAGCCTAGGCAACTTGTCCTTAAGCTAAGGGGAGAGATCTTGGGTTTTTATGGTCCATTTCTAAAACATGAACACACATACAAAGTAGCCTTCTGGAAGGCCCACAGATGGCCCAGCCTCACCCCGCAGAACAGACTCTGCAGCTCTCTGGAGAGCCCAGGTTTCCGGAAGCTGCTAGTGTATCCACCCTGATGATCCCTGTGCTCATGCATCACTTACGGATGAAGGTTCAACCAAAGCTGCAGTGACCATTTGCTCTGAAAATTTCTTGGGGGAAGACTGGGTGTAGGCACCCTTCTTTCTTGTTGCAAGAAGAGAATAGAGGAAAGCGAACTCCTTCCGGGACCCAGTGAGAGTGAGCAGAATTCTCAGTCTACACAGCTCAACTTATTCTCTCTCTCCAGATTGTATTATTATGACTCTCAATTACCATTTAGTATGTGCACAGTTAAACTACAGGTGTGCTGGTGGGGGGTGGTGAAGAAGAGGATTCTGAGGTATGGAGTTTTGCTGGATTAATGAGGCTTCCCCAGCAAGCATTTAATGCTTTGACCCTGGAAGGACAGTTTTCAATGATGTTAATGTCCTCTAGGATGGACTGGATCCTGGAATTGCAGCTGAGTCTTAGGACTGAAAGGAAGGTTCTGGGAAGACTTCAGGATGCCTTTGGATGAGCAGAGTCAATACACAGTCACCTGTGTAGGGATATGTGTCCCTCTACCCACCAAGCCACCATGCCACCACGTCTATGACCTTTTTCTCAAGGCTTGCTTCCTCTTCCCCTCTAACAGCTTGAGGGAGGTCAGGGTTGGGGTGGAGAAGGGAGGTAAAGTTGGGATGGGGTAAGGGTGGGGTTTGTGTGGACTTGATAGTGCAGGCGGGTGGGGTTTGGATGGGGTGGGGATAAGGGTTGAGAGTGGGTGTGGGTGTGTGGGGTTGGGGGCAGGGGTGGCGTGGGGGCTGGGGGTGGGCTTCCACTCTGCATGTTTCTAGCTAAGCTGGATTTTCCTGTTCTGCAATATACCCCAAAGGCAAAGCGTCACACATTGGAAGCTCCTGGAGCTTACACAATGGATCCCATGTAGAATGTTTGGAAAATTCCCCTCTGTGGGATGGTCTGAGCTCCCCCCCCCCCCGGTGTTTTCATTCCGCAGGTGATTTTATTCTCCCCTTTCATCTGTCCAACCCTTGAAAATATGCCTGAAATCTGAGGACTTCAGCAATTATCCTACAGTTGTGAACCCCTAAGAGGCGCACTATCTTCTGCAAAGTAATGATTGACACTGTGCCTGGAAGCCAGTTTCATGGAGGACTTAGAGGGAGGGAGGACTCAGAGGGAGAACGGAGCATCCTCCGGAGAGCCTGCCTGTGGAGGTGTGCCATTTGTTTCTGCTTCAGCCCTAGAGCTGACACGCTGTCACGACTGTGGTCACCTCCATGTCTGACTCAGTCCTGGAGGGCCAGTCACCCGACAACTCTGTTCACTGTGAGCCAGACACGTTGACAGCCATTTGTGTGTATTTGGTGACACATATGACCACTGGAAGCTTCTAGTTCACCTGTAGTTTTATCATCAAATACACCATGACAAAATTTGGACTTGAGTGTCTTTCTGGCAGCTGTTTCTCTACCTTCCGGATATTAGAAAATATGCTTGGGCAGAAGAGAGGATTCTAACCATATCAATAAGAAGAGATTTCATATTTAAGACGATTTAACCTGACAGCTGGAAGAGACTCAAGAGAAGACCAAATCCAATCTCATAAACTCACATTTTCCAATGTCCCCAAACATTAGCTCCACAGTATTTACCCTGATCAAGTACATGAAGCCAGGTCTACTGATCTTTGTATCTTCTCCTTCTCTGGCTCACATCTCTGGAATGTCCTGAAACCTTTCTCTTAAATTTGAAACCTAGAAAAATGTTCGAGATTCTGTTTGGTTTTCAAATCCTTTCTTTTCCTTCCTTCCTTCTTTCTTTCTCTCTTATTTATGCTAATGATGCCTACTTTTCTTTGCATCAATGTGGTATCCTTCATTTGGTGCCTGACTACTGTGATTCTGTATTAGGCTTTGTGCTAAATGGGCAGGCGACAGTAACTCCCACAGTGAAATGGTAGAATAGTAGCAAAAGTAAACCAAGGGCTTGGGCACATACTCAATGAATAAAGTGCTTGTCCTAAATGTGTGAGACCTGAGTTTGAGTCTCCAGAGCACATGCAAAGCCAGGTACAGGAGCATCTATAAGCCAAGCCTTGTGCTACTACAGTGAGATGAGAGGCAGAGGCATCTTTTTTTTTTTTTTTGAGACAGGGTTTCTCTGTAGCTTTGGAACCTATCCTGGAACTAGCTCTTGTAGACCAGACTGGTCTCGAACTCACAAAGATCTGCCTGCCTCTGCCTCCCGAGTGCTGGGATTAAAGGCGTGCGCCACCACTGCCTGGCCGAGGCAGAGGAATTTTAAGAAGAATCAGGTAGCCTAGCATAAGCAATGGCATGCTTTCAAAAAGATCTTGTCTCATAAGGCATAAGATGAGGACTAATGCCTGAGATTGTCCTCTGACCTCCACACATGAGCTGTGACACACAGGAGCCCCCTTCAGATACATGCGTGGGCACACTTTCTATCCACACACAAATATTTATACATGTCATAACCACACACATAAAAGAAATAATAAGCAACAATCATGGGGTTTCTGTTTGTCTGTAGTGTTATATTTACTGATCTTGTAGGTTCACAGGTATCTGTAATATTTAGTTTTACAGCTTTTTGGATCAAATAGTTCTGGACAAAGAACTAGAATTTTTAAAAGCACAAGATATAAGACAATCTACTAGGGAAAAAATAAACAACCCAGACCTATTTCCCAAAAATTGTTTTCATCTGGGAGTGCTCATAGTTTAGAAGGTAATGGAAAGCTAACCAGGTGAAGGAGCTGACTCAGGGTAGCACTGTGGTATAGTGTGGCATGGTGGACCACAGTGTCTATGACAAAGCTGGGGATGACGATGTACACCCACAGTCTCAGCACTTGGAAGTGGAGACAGGAGCCTCCCTGGGGCTTACTAGCCAATTAAATTTTCCCAGACTTTACTTCAGAAGGTGAAGGCCAGAGCAAAGTACTTAGGTTTGTCTTTGTCTCTCACATATGTGCACACATGAAAAGGTACACACACACACACACACACACACACACACACACGTGCACACACGTGCAGAGACAGGCTACTGGGATTTCTAGCCACAAGTCAGGTGCTCCTCAGAAAGTCATCCCAGGCTCCCGAATGGTTACACAACCCCTCCTCTCTTTGGCAGCAAATGCAGACTGCCAGTATCAGAAGGTCACTGGGGACCATTAGGGGCTAGCATTTCCTGAAATTTCTGGCTCTGAGGAAAGCCAGCCCTTTGATATTCTAAGTCCTGGCAGAGCTGGCTGCACAGTCAAGTATCACCCATGGCCAAGCCAGGCTCAGCTTCCATCTCAGACTGTTCTCTGTGGAATTGCTCCTACAGACTGTGCCGACTCATCCGCTGCTCACTCTGCAAACATCCACCCATGGGTCCTCTGAGTGACAAGACCTTGGCTGAGTTTGTACAGTGTCTTTCCCTGTGAGCTGAGCTCCCTCTAGAATTAGCACCTCTATGCTCTCTTCAGATGCTACCAACTAACACATCTCACGACAGGCCTGACAGGTGAGAGTGTGTACATGTGCATGATACATGGGGGATGGAAATGGTACAGAATTCTCACTACAGAGCCAAACGAAATAGTTGTTGAGGATTAGAACTCTACTCAGATTAGGTCTTAGGTTCTGCAGACCCAACTCTACATTTCTGGCTGCTTCTCCTACCCACAGGTAACATGTTTATGCCTATTCCCCTCCGTTGTAACTGTTTAAACCATGGCATATGGGTGTGGGTTATGTGTGTATGCATGTACATGTATGTGCCTGTATGCTGGTGCATGACACTGTTACATAGTGCATATGTTTGTATGTACATGTGTGTGTGTGCGTGCGCACATGTGTGCATGCACACATGCATGTGGTAGCCTCAGGCTGTTAGCCAGAATCATCCCCAATTGCTACTACATCTTGTTCAATAGGACAGGGTCTCTCAATCAAACCCAAATCTTGCCCATATGGCCATTCTCACCAGTCATCTTGACTATGTATTCCACGTCTCCATCTTTAGGAGCTCAAGCCATGGGAAACCCTTGCCACCCGCCTGGTATTTGTATGGATTCTGGTACCCAAACTGTGTCTTGCTTGTGAGGCAAGAGCTTCAACCACTGAACCAGATCCCCAGTCTTAGACCCTACATAATCATTCCCATCACCTTCCAGGTAGTGACAGTCAGAAGAAATGACTTAAAATTTGCAAAGAATTATAAGAAATGTATTGTGTCCTAGAGAAAGACAACTGAAGCAAGACCCTATTTGATAATGAGACTGAGTTAACTTTATTAGGGAAGAGCAGAGTCTGAGGGGCTGTTTACCTAGAGGTTGAATTTTGAGGGAAAAAAATGGAATTCATATTGACTCAAGAGAAGAAACAGGCAATGAAACTATGACATGACCCATTGAAGGGTCCAGTGAGTATAATTCCAGTTAGGAACTAACTCAGGACCCCAAAGTTTTTCAGAATAATTCATTTTCACCAGATAGAAATGCAAATAGCTATAACAATGTTTTTAACGATCTAAACTGTCTTGAAGTATGCAAAACTTTTTAAGGGTAAAGGAAGGGAAATATTCACTAAAGCAGGAAGACAATGAAACAGAACTTTTTCAAAATGAAGAATTTTTAACTTAGCTTGGCTATGGTGGTGCATGCCTTTAATCCCAGCACTCAGAGGCAGAGGCAAGCATATCTCTGTGAGTTTGAGGCCAGCCTGGTCTACAGGAGCTAGTTCTAGGACAGGATCCCAAGCTACAGAGAAGCCCTGTCTCAAAAAGCAGGAAGGAAGAAAGAAACAAAGAAAAGAACTTTTGAAATGAGTTTGAAACCGAAACACTGAAAGGGTGAAATAAACCTTAGACTAAACACTGCTGAAGATGGATTTAGTGATCTGGAAGATAAATCTATTGAAAGCAAAAGAAAGGAGCATACAAAGATACAGAGAAGAAAGTGTGAACATACGATGAGGGCTGCATGGGAGGCAATGGAGTCTTGGATGTGGAAATGGAAAGGCAGGGATTGTTAGAGGGCTGTGCTATTGCACATGAGGGTTTAGAAGTTTCTTAATGGAAGGAAGGCTCCTCAGACTAGGATGCTTAGCAGCAGCCCCCATAAGATAAATAAAGACAGAAATAGATCCACAGACAAAAATGTGAGAATCAGAGGAGACTGATTGCCATCAAAGAGATGGCAGAATTTGTATCAGGGACAACTGATGTGAAAAAAAATTACATAACAGTTTCAAAGTAGTAATAGATTTATCTTAGCAAGTCAAGCAAGAGTTCAATAAATGCTTCCAACTCTTATATGGGAACAAGGCAAGGCAAAACCAAGTTAAAGCAATGCTATCCACAAAAGTTAAAGATACACTTTGAAAAAATTGTTATATGTGTATTGGTGTTTTGGCTGCATTCACGCCTGTGTGAGGGTGTCGTATCCCCCAGAACTGTAGTTACAGACAGTCATGACCTGCCCTGTGGGTGCTGGGAACTGACACTGGGTCCTCTGGGAGAATGGTCAATGCTCCCAACCTCTGAACCATCTCTCCAGCCCTGAGAGAAATACTCTTAAAGGCGTAGAGAGAAGAGATGCAAAGAGGCAGGGAGAGCAGCAGGCAATTGCTGGAATATATGAGGAGGTGTTGGGTCAATATCATTAAATATAAGGTAATACCATGGTCTTCCAGGCTATCGGGAAGGTGAATCCAGAGTGAAGAAATTTACGGACACCTGATTGCTCTGACATCTTACCCAGGTATTCTCTATTTTGTTGTTTTTGTTTTTTAACTCTACCCATTTCATATCTCAAATGTTATTTGGGGGGAAAACTCACATGAGACAAAGCTCACTAAGTTATTGTCACAAATGTTTTGTAGGAGGCATTTCCTGGGGATACGTACATTTACCCCAGAAAGGGAAAAGCTACCTACCGCAGGGTGATGGTTGCACAAATTCCAGCTCTGTGAATCAGTGAGCTTCTCTTGGGGGGTTTCTAACAGGAGCATGAGCGATGGGTTGGAGCAGGGATGACTCAGAAGCATCTGCATCATCTAAGTCTGGCCCTTTCCCATCACACCCCAGTGACACCTCCTGGAAGCTGCAACCCAGGTGCCATCTACAGAACTTGCAGGTAGCTAGACACGTCCTAGTGATCTCTTCTCTCTGTAGCTCAGCTGGTCCATCCTCTCCCTAGAAGTTGTTAATCCCTTTGTAAAGCTGGGAAGAGTGTGCTTTCCAATTTTTTACAAGTTTCTGCTTTCTCAGACCCGTGCCTGTTTGCTTGTCTTCTGAGTCTCCTGAACCTCTTCCTTCCTGGGAGGAATGATTCAACTGCTGCACAACCTGCAGTCTCCCAGACTTTGCCTGGCAGGTCTTGTCAGGATGGTGAGGACGTGGAGCTTTGCTGTACAGAAAGAAGGCATTGGCATCAGGAGGCGAGTGTTGTTAGCAGTGGGACTCTATGGGCTGGGACTGGCTGACATTGTAAGCGTCCCATGACCTAGCATGTCCCCCATACCTGGGGGCACATTCCTGGATATCTGAAGCCCCTGGAATCAGGAGCTTTCTTGGAAAAGTTAGTATTGCCAAGAACAATAAGTCAATAAGCATATTCCACTTGTTACCATATTGATGCCAATTGGCCTGCCAGGGACTCACAGCCATCAAGTAAACCTCAGGCAATGGCAGGACCAAAGGGTTTATTCCAGATGCAGGACTTTGGAAGTAGATATCCCTGCAGGGCTCATTTCTGCACTATAACTGCATGTGCTCCAGGCTGGTTCATATATACTCTTTGTTCCCTCCAATTGAATTATTCTAACTTTGAAAAGAAAGAAGCATTACTGTGGTGATGGTTCATCTTTGCTGTCACTTTGACAGGACTCAAAGTCACCTAGGAGGCACACCTATGTGTGTAGAGAGCATCTCTAGAGAGGTTTAACTGGGGCATCACCCATGGACCAGGACCTCTCACTAAATGAAGAAGGGAAACTGAGGAAGGCACCCGGGCATCGGTGTTCACCTCTCTGTTTCCTAGCTACAAAGTGTAACGTCACTGGGCACCTCATGGACCCCATGTCAAGCCTTCTTCGCCATGACAGACAGCACCTTCAACCCATGTGCCAAAGTGAGTCGAGTCTTTCACCCTGTAAGTTCCTCTACATCAACTATTTGGTCACAACGACAAGAAAAACGGCCGACACAACCCATACACAACAACTGTGCAAGCTGAAATAAGGTAAAATGTCAACACGAGTGCCACCTCCCAGCACAGATCCTGATGTCTTCTCGCATGTCCCCCTCTGGCTGTCCTGTGGTTTGTTTCAGTACCCAATGCTGGGAAAACATCAGACTTGCCCTGGGTGGGGAGCGCACCCCTGGGTCATGTTGGTTCAGGGAAGTGCTACGGAGGAGACCCCATCACTCTGTCTCTGCCTTCCTATCAGTGCAGTCTGGGTTCAGAGGTTTGGCACATGTAGGGGTAGTGTGGCAGTTGGAATAAAAATGACCCTTAAAGTCTCACAGGGAGTGACATTATTTGAAAGGATTAGAAGGCGTGGCTTTGTTGGAGTGGGTGTGGGCTTATTGGACTAAGTGTGTCATTGGAGAAGGGCTTTGAGGTTTCAGAAGCACAACCCAGGTCCAGTTGGCTCCCTCGCCCTTCCTGCTGCCTGCCAATCTAGATGTGGGACTCTCGGCTATCTCTCCAGCACTGTGTCTGCCTGCCTGTGTGCCACCATATTTTCCACCATGACAATAATGGACTGAACCTCTGAATTGTAATGTAACTCAGCCCCAAAGAGATGTTCTCCTTTCTAAGAGTTGTTGTGGTCATGGTGTCTCTTCATGGTGTTAGAAACCCTAACTAAGACAGGTAAGATACATGTAGGCAGAATGGGGGTAGGCAGTGTGTGGGTAAAGGTGGCATTCCAAGGCCAGAGGATTGGCCAGAGCTACTGTGAACCACTACTAAAGAGCATTGTTTACCTCCATTAACTATGATTTTACTCTGAACTACTGGTTGGTACCTGATAGATTCATTAGAGGCCCCCAAGGCATCGTTCCTTTCTATCATGCACTGCAGCATCGAACTGAAGTCATCCTGATGTGAACTGATGGTCCGTGGTTAGAGTTTGATGAACAGGAGACAGATGAGAGACTTCCAGGCTTCCGAGACAGCTGACCTCCATGGTGGGAATGGAGCAATCCAAGGTTTCTCAAGAGTGACCGCAATTAAATAAATCACTTGATCAGCCTCGGTAGAGGTCAGCAGAGGCAAGGTAAGTTTCTGGATATTCCACTGGTCTCCAAAACATTTTGTGAGTCTCCATCAGCCTGGGTGAACCATAGCAGTGGATAGAAATGTGATATCAATTGATATGCCATTGACTACGTACACAGTGATCTCCAACATTCAGAAAATGAATTAGACTTTTAATTTATTGAAAATGAAGCTGTGAAGCATGTAAAGTTGGTAGCCCTCATTAATCACCGCTTTATGATTGTCTCCTAACAAAGTAATTCTGTGTGATTGAATGTTTAATTTCTACTCGTAGTAATTAGATTTGAAATCCTGAGGCTGGAAAAGGTGCTTTTCCACCAGAAAGACGGAGTTCATAAGTCTCTTTCCACATTCTTAGATTTAGCCATACCATCATGACTGGGTCAGGCACCGCACTGGCCTTGGCATTACTCAAGATGGTTACACGGGTGCCGTTCTTGCTCTTGCATAGCTTTCTGGCTAGTATGGAAGAAAGGCATTCAACAACAACAAAAAAATACGGATAAACCTGTGAGCACAATTTGATGTCAGTGCCGTGGAGGGACACTAGATGCTCTCACCAAAGTAGCTGTCAAAAGAGAATGCAGAAGACACTGGTTACAGACATCAAGTACAGGGTATGGAATCCTCCTTAGTGCTCTCATTGCTGTTTAAAGGCATGTGAGACCCTTTCTGTGTTGTTGGTACCCCACCCATCACTGTTTGGAAATCTCTGTCTTTTAGCACAGGTCATGGATTCCTACAAGAAAAGACCACACACAGCTGTCTTCAGCTCTGAATCAAGGCATCCTATGGGCGCCAGAAACAGGAGGTACCAGCCCAGTGGATCTTATCTTTCAGCTTTGCAAGCATCCATGGTACCCATACTACCCCTCCACACCTAATCTCAAAAGCCATCCACCAGTTTGGACTACAGGTTCCCCCATAGGTTATGTGACGGTCCCCTGAAAGAGATGGCAAAACTGGAAGACCAGAGCAAAGGTCACCTTATTTAGGGAGACTGGAGGAGTGGTGAGGTGCAGTGGGATGGCACTGGGTCTGTCCCTGGGAAGACTGACACCCTCCGCCACCAAAGTGGGCATGGAAAGTGTCATTGTCATTCATCTATGGTGCATGTGTCCTCATTGCCCAAGTTGTGTCCTGCTCTGTTGAGTCAATTTTGAAGGCAATGAGTGTCATTTAAAAATTTTGAAATGACATCAGACAGCATAAAATCAAAGCCTCAGGTCTGTTCTTAGTGGGCTTAGAAACTTAACTGTAAGTGCTTTTCTCTCTCAAAGGAGGTGAAAACATACAGAACACATGGCTTTTAAGTAAGAATCTGAGAATCAGGTAAAACAGGAAACATGAATGCACACACACACACACACACACACACACACACACTTTTGAATGCGTGATATCCATTTCAAGACTTAGTTCCTTTGTTCTTTTTCTCCTTTCTTCCATCTTTCTTTTCCTTCCTTCCTTCAGTTTTCTTTGTTTTGTTCTTTCTTTCTTTTCTTTCTTTCTTTCTTTCTTTCTTTCTTTCTTTCTTTCTTTCTTTATTTCTTCTGTTCTTTCTTTCCTCCTTTCTCTCTCTCTCTCTCTTTTAAGTATATGATATGTGTACGTGCTCATGTGCACATGCACAGGTGTGTGTGTGTGTGTGTGTGTGTAGGCCAGAAGGTGATACCAAATGTCTTCCTCGATCACTCTCCACCTTAGTCTTTGAGAGCTGATCTCTCACTGAATCTTGAGCATGCTTATTTTGCCAGACACCCTGGTCAGCAAGCCCCAGAGATCCTCCTGAGTCTGCCTTCTCTGAGTCCAGATGCTAGGTTTGTAGGCTGACATATTTGGCTTTGGTGTAGGTATTGGGGATTCAAATTCAGTTCCCACACTTTGCTGACAAGTACTTCAGCAATGGAGACATCTCCCACCCTACTCTCCTTATTCTGCAGACAAAATCACTATCAAAACCACCCTCGCCTCAGAAACCAAATAGTTTCTTCTCTTGAGTTTCTCAGTGTTTGGGAAGTGCAAGCTAGCTAACTCCCCCCCCCCCACTCCTGCTGTAGAGCAGATTGAGAAGGGACTCAGGCAGCTGTTCGGGATTACAGGGACTTTCTAAGGCTTAATGTAGCTGGATGGGCCAATCCAAAGGTGGAAACTGTGTGACCTCATGTCCTTGTGTTAACCATTGAAAAGAAAAACAAAATAGAAGCCAAATACGCTAGGCTCTGGCTGAAGCCAGGTCCAGCTGCTCATTCAAATGAATTCTACACTGTGGCAGAACAGTAGAAGCCCAACTGTGCTATGAGAATGAGAAGTAGAACCCAGCCCACTGTTTTCTTGGCCTGACACCATGGGCCCATAAAAGCCAGCATCCACAGCTGGAGATTCCTGGCCTGAATACTGCTGCATTGCCCAGACACCTTCGGTCTAGGGATACGGGATCTTTGACGCTTTCTTTTAACTTTCACAATTAAAGGGCTGTTTGGTAGTTAACAATTAATACAAGTTTTCACTTCTTATTTCCCCTTGTTCCCATCATCACAGAGGCAACCATTGTCAACTTTTTTGTTTTGGATTCTCTGCGTTGTGTACTTAGTCCCTTTTGGCATTCATTGTCCAGTTTTGTTTCTGAAACACCCTGACCAAAGCAATTAAGGGGAGGAAAGGGTTTGTCTGGCTTACAATTCCAGGTTACCTTCCATAATTTCAGGGAACTCAACACAGAAACTCTAAGCACCTTGTCCCATCCCATCCAGTCAAGAGTGGAAGGAAAGGCATGCACTCATGGTGTCCACTCATGTGCATCTAGCTTTCTCCTCTCTGATATAGTTCAAGACCCCTGTCTAGGGAATGGTGAGCCCCGCAGAGTGCTGGCTCTTCCTACATTTGTGAATAATCAGGACAACCCCTTACAGGCACACCCACAGAGCAACCTGATAAATGAAATCGCTCAATATTCTCCTACATTTCTTTCCTCAAATCTTGTAAATATTATAATGATTAGGTCAGTATGGGATACTATCATACTAGAGGAACACTACATATGTCTGTCTGTGATCCCGGGTCCCACTCCCTTTCCTCCACGTCCTTCATGCATGTGATACCTGCCTTGTTTGAGTTGTTTCTGTTCAGCTAACCCGACTTACCTTTCTGAAGTTTCTTCTTTCCGTCCTTTTTCGGGAAGGTGCATTGCAATAGATCACATTTCTTAAAGACATCTGTACCTCCAGTGCTGGGGGCTAGAGACAGGAGAATCTCAAGCTTGCTAGTTAGCTAGCTTCACTAGCTGGTTTGAGCCCCAGGTTCAGAAAGATCCTATCTCAAAAATAAGATGAAGACATGATTGGACAAGACACCTGGTTTCAACCTCTGGCTTCCACGTGCATGCAGATGTATTCTCCCAAACGTACACACACAGAGACACAATTTAAAACAAAGCCAGCATGATAGCTGCACAGCCCATCATCAAGGGAAGTAAGGGCAGGAGCTTAAGGCAAGAACCTGGACTGTAGAACAGAAACAGAGGTTATGGAGGAGGGCTGCTTATGGGCTTCCATCCCCAATCCACTTTCTTATACAACTCAGGACCACAAGTCCTGGGGTGGCACCATGCACAGTGGGCTGCTCCCTCCCACATCAATCATCTGCAAAGACTTGCTTATGGCCTAATCTGATGAAGGCGATTCTTCAGTTTCCTCTTCCCCCTGGATGTTTCCAGATTGTGAATCAGCAAAATTGTTCCTTAGCCATGTCAGCCAGGCTTGCTCCATTTTTACCAAGTTCCTTCCACTGTATGCCACCATTGTTTTGTTTCTCCATGTTCTGCACCACTCAGCCCTCTTACTTTTGCCTTATTTTGACTCTATGAAGATCAGTCCCACGTCTTTCTCCTATTAACGTCATACTTGTCCCTTTCTGTTGGCTCCAGAGCCCGTTGCTGTGGCCCGATCCCTTATTAATATCACTCAGGCTTTTCTTGATGGTAAAGTCGCTTGCTCTCACCGTCAAGGAAAGCCAAGTCTCTGGAATCTGTGATGACTGATGTTTTACAAGGATCTTTCTAAAGGCCATGCCCTCTTATGAGGTCATGCTACCAACAGCTATTGGAAGATGCTGCTGAGTTAGGTTGAAATGTAAAAGGTGCTTTTCCACGGATCCCTGTAACCATTTAACCACCCTAACTTCCTAGCTAAAGGCTGACAGAACAGAACAGTCTTTCTACTCAAATTTCTGTAGATGTTGAATGGGCATGAGTGAAGGTTATCATTCTGAATCAGTTATAATTCCATTTCTCTCTCTCTCTTCATTTATTTAACTTTATTTTATGTGCATTGATGTGAAGGTGCAGGTTCCCTGGGACTGGAGTTACAGACATTGTGAGCTGCCATGTGGATGCTGGGAATCAAACTCGGGTCCTCTGGAAGAGCAGTCAGTGCTCTTAACCACTGAACCATCTCTCCAGTCCCAAATCCATTCTCTTTTAACTCTATCATCAAGACTACATAATAGATGCCACGGGCCCTGAAACCCCACCTAATACGATCTCCTCTGCTTATCACTTGTCCAATCCCCTTTTTCTCCATGACCTCAGCAGAAATGGTAGCATTTATCCTCCTTGTTAAAATATGGAAGATAAGCCTGCTGAGACCCATTACGTCCTGTCTATCTGTGTCGGTGACTGGGTTCTGAGCCTGCCTGGAGGAGTCTGGCATTGAAGAAGTTCAGTGCACCAGTTATAAATGGTGGTCTACTCCATGAGAAATGTATTACTATGTTCAGTGTTACTGAAAGCACAATTGAAGCATTCTCTTTTATTACCCAAAATTGCATCTTTGCATTTGACTCATATGTTGTCATTTAAAAACTTGCACATGATTGTATTTATGGCCCTGACAGTTATAGAATAATGTTAAATAGTTTTGAATAGAAAACAAAATCATCTCTCAGTGCTGTACCATGTCAAAATCATCACAGATCCTGTTCTGTTCTCTCTACACCCTGCCCATGAAGGCCACACTACCAAACCCCGGGTGTGTTCCCTTTGCTCTTGGAGTACAGGCCAAGATGTCTTGACCTGCCTTCTGGACAATGTGCCCTGGCCTCTGTTGTCTCCTGGGACACTGTGCCCCTCTGCTGTCTGTCCTCCACCCACACTGCTTTCATTTCCTCTACCATGCCTGCTGCTAGTGGCTACTTCCTGGAATGCTCTGTGCACTTGACTTCTTCCTGGTCGTTCTTAGAAAGGCCACTGGAGCCACTGTCTTCCTTTTGTATTCCTTAGGATCATTGCGCTTGGTTACTTTGCGTGACGGTGAATGTCTGTGCCACTGTTCCTTGTGATTCCCTTGTCACTGAGGTCCTCTGTTAGACCCTGAGTGCCAGCAGAGGACAGTGACATAATGTCTGTTTCCTTAGCAGCACTTGGCATTTTCTAGCTGAGATTAGGTCCAGCCCCTCTCACTCATGAATCCTGCTAAAAATGATTGGTCACTCCTAGGGAAGTCAGATTTGACAACTGTCTCTGATAGACATGATCTCCTGCCCTCCGCTGTTAGTCTATGACCTCTGTCCCACTCCACTCTCCTTTGGTCTGACATCCTAGATCATAAGCTCCTGTCCAGACTTCCCATGACACTTGCCTTTAGTCTAGCGAGGGCTTCATCATTTTTGGCTTGGAGTGGATTGTAGACCTCTTTGGGACCTGGGTGAGACAAGGCGTGACATGTTCTTATTGGCATTTGCCTCTGATATGCTTCCTGAGCACCAGGGGAATCTGGAAACTGACCTAATGGTCTTCTGCCAAAGAAGGCTTGCTCAGAAAGCCCCAGCCTGTGGCTGAGCAGGACACATCTCTAAATGCTGAAATCCTCAGTGTCAGAATGGGCAGAGTCCTGGACATTGTCTCCATCCTTCCCAGCACAGGTTCCAAGGTGGGAAGATGGACAGACATGGGGGACAGAAGGCCCAGTGATGAGCAGAAATGAAGACCGCCATCTTTGAGCCCTTACCGCACACCATGTGTTTGGCCACACAGCATTTACTACACACAGTCAGCTTGCACTCTAGGAAGAGCAGAAAACTTGGCTTGTCTGAGGCTGCTTCTTAGAAGCCAAGCTCCAGCAAACTCCTGTCAGCTTCCTGTTAGCTCCCATGCTCCTCCTATGAAGCCAGTGAGAGAAAGATGCCCCAGATCCAAGCTCAGGGCACAGAAGAGACTCTTCCATGCATGTGGTAGGATGCCCTCGTTCACCTGCACTGATGCTATGTACAGAGAGGCTCTGAGGTGGGGTGGATCACTCACTTGCTGTGGGCTCACCTCGAGACAGCCATAACAGGAGGACTTTGGATTTGCCTTCTAAGGACATATCCTGCGATTCCTTTATGTAGATAGAAACCCTTGCCTGTGTACCAAGGAAATTTGAGCAAGAACGAGGAAGGGCATACATCATCAACACAGGGTGCTGGCCTCACCAAACAGAAATAGTGTACATCAGAAAAATGGAGCAACCCTCCGCTATGGAATTCAGCCCCCAGAATCCTTGTATTAAAGCTGGGTGTGGGGGATGCACTTCCCTGAGGGTCATTTGTGGGTCATCCTACACAGTGAGTTCCAAAGCCATGGAACTCAATTTGGTGGAACCCTGAATCAAGAAACAAGAAGACTGGACTGGGGAGATGGCTCAGGGGACAAGGTCTTTGCTGTTTGAATATTTAGCACCTGCATAAAAAGCTAGGTGTGGGGCTAGAGAGACGAATCCATTGTTAAGTGTTCCGTTCCTAGCACCCATGAGAGGAGGCTCACAACCACCTATAATCCCAGTTCCAAGAGATTCAACGTCCAGTGCCCCCTGCTTGTCTCCTCTAGACCTTGCACCTGTGTACATACAAATGCAAATAATTAAAGATTAAAAAGTCAATCTCAAGAAAACAATCCAGGTGAGTATAGCAAACTACCTGTAATTCAAGCACCCAGGGGGAGGAGACAAGGCATCCCCAAGGCAAGCTGGCTAGCCAGACTAGTGAAATTGGCAGTCCCAGGTCCAGTGAGAGACTTTCCCAGCAACCTCTGGTGTCCATGTTCATGTGCACACGTGTGCACGTGCATCTGTTTACTTGATCATGACATGCACATACACATATGCAAAATGTATAAAACAAAAATTGCTATGGGTGACCCCTAAAAAAAAATTCTGGAGGTTGAGTATGTACTCACATACTTACACGCATGTGAACACAATCACACACACACACACACACACTTCTTCACTTTGAGTTAAAAGTACAACTCTCAGGATAATTCAAATGGCATAACCAACTGAGAATGTAGAATTAAGCATTACATGAGGGAGGTTAGAAAAAAAGTAAACAGTAAATAGTTGAGGGATAGTAAGGAGTTGAAATTTGAAGTTGGTAGGGCACCACTATGCTCCTAAGGGATGATGGGCTTTGTGACCCCTGGTGGCAATAGCATGCTGAAAACCACCAGGAAAACCTCACTTCTCCAGCTCTGTGCTACCCATTCTCAAGGTGGTTTGTTTAACTATTATTTTGAATATCAGTTCAAGATAATATATATTATATGGCTTTTTGTAGGATGATATATATTATATGGTTTTCTGTAATATTTTCTATGAAAGAATGCAAGATTGCAATATGCAATTTCAGAAGTACATAGACACTACCTCATCTTAAAATGCCACCAGGGCATAAAGTTTCTGATCATCATTTATAAAAGGCTCGGACTACCTCAGAAAGACAACAAGGTGAAGGCATTGTCTTGAGATGTGAGAAACCAATCCTGTGACATTCCACAACAGACCTCCCCACTGTGTTTGAGGAGGGAAATCACAGCATCAGAGCCTGATCACCTGAGCCAAGCTGACAAGGGACACTGCACCACCACACTCAATTTCTCTTCCTCTTGATATCTTAAGCATCTCATGATTTAATCTTATTTGACTCCTAGATTAAATACCTTCATAGACAGGTGAATATATGTTAGCTTCATCCATTTAATCAGGTTCATTTACTGTGGAGCTTATTATATGCCTTCTAGGCAATAAAGATACTCAGGCAAAATATGATATCATCTAGGCTTCAAGGAGATCATGGTGCAGCAGGTAAAGGCAGAATGGGGAATGGAAATATAATATCGCAATTAGGTCAGTGATACAAGCATTAAGGGTGGGTGTCTGCAAGCTCAGTGAGTACTGAGTGACTTAGGAGGATGTAGAAGGGCTTCTGGAGCAGAGAGATGGTCATATGGATACTGGGAGAGGAAAGATGGGAGAATAGAAGACTTGGGGGATAGGCTGAAGGTGTTTTAAGAAAAGGGACCTTAATCAGGGAGTAGCAGAATGTACCAACAAAACACTAGAAATCACATATTAGGATTTTTTTTTCTGGAGCACATGATAATTTTTTAAATTATGTCACAACAAAGACAACTCCAAGTGGCTGAGGAAATGGTGTCATTGGTCCAGAGCTTAGTGTACTGGCATGAGGACTTGAGTTCAATCCCTCCAGAACCCACACAAAGCAGGGTGAGGCATCACTTACATGCAATTCCACCATTAGAATGCAGAGAGAGAAGAGCTCCCGGGACTTACTGGTTACCTATTCTGGCTAAAGCAAGGAGCCTTGGGTCTAGCCACGAACTGTCAAAAAAGTAAGGTGGAGAGCCATTCAGGAAGAGAACAATGTCGATGACCAGCTTTCACATGTACAAACATGTGTGGACATGTTCATACTTATGAACATAGTCATAATAGACAAATACCATGAACTTGAGAAGGATTTCTTTCCTTCAGTTTGTACCTAGGGATCCAGGATCACTCCTGAGAGTTCTTGGCCTAGGGTTAGCCATAGAGTCAGGCCACAGGCAAGCTGTGTATCTATGGGTCATTTGAAAATGTTGCTTCCCTCATCCTCAAAGGTTTAAGGCCAATACCGTTCAGCTCCAGTGGTTTTTCTCAGCATCCAGCACAGGATACAGTCTGGGAAGATGTAGTGAGATGTGTTTATAGAATAACTGAGGCAGATGTGTGTCACCAGAACACAGGCATGAATATTCTATTTGTGCATTCAGATGACGGGGATGGCCCTTGCTGAGAAGCACAAATGCCAATTCCCAGTGACCGTGCCCATGCCCACAGCAGGAAAATTGTATTGACTGAATGTGACCTAAATCCATCCTGCTGTCTGAACCCTAGGGACAATAAAGGCAATCCCCTCCTCAGCAATATTCCCTGGAGGATAAGGGAGTCTGTAGTCCCCTCTGTCTCCACATCATGTCACATCAATCACAAGTACATCACACGTTATACTAAAAACCATTCAGGCTGCCCTCACAGAAAGTGATCTTGAGTTGATTGCTTGGTGGGCTGGAGTTGTTCAAATCAAGAAACTTCAGCTGAGAGCCCATTATTGCCGTGTCACTTCCTCAGGGTTAGTAACATCTAGAGAAGCTGTTCGCATCTCAACCTACGGGTCTCAATCCCTTTGGGGCTGAATGACCTTTTCATGGGGTCGCCTAAGACCATCTGCATATCAGATATTTACATTATGAATCATAACAGTAGTAAAATTAAAGTTACAAAGTAGCAATGAAAATAATTTTATATTGGGGGGGTCACTACAATACGAGGAACTGTATTAAAGGGTCGCAGCATTAGGAAGGTTGAGAAACCACTGATCTAGAGGCTTTATCCTGAAAGACTGATGTTTCTAGGTCCTTATGGTCTTGAATCTGAGAATTTGTTAGACTTGGATGATCATTTGGTGAGGTAAGTGCCCTAAATAACTCTGTGCAGTCAGCACACTGGTGTGTGTGTGTGTGTGTGTGTGTGTGTGTGTGTGTGTGTGTGTGTTTTCTTTCCCCATCTGGAAATCCTAGAGAGGAGAGCTTTGTCACATTTTCTTTTACTCTGAGGATTACTGTGATGGCTAATCCTGGTTGTCAACTTGACATGCCTGAGAAGAAAGAACCTCAACTGAAGAACTGTCTCCATCATACTGGCCTGTGGGCCTGTCCTGGGAACATTTTCTTGATTGCTAAGTGACATAGAAGTGTGCAGTTCACAGTGGGTAGAACCAATCCTTCACAGGTGGGCCTGGGTTCCACAAGACGTAGCCAGAGCACAAATCAGTGAGCAGTGTTCCTCCATGGTCTCTGCTTCAAGTTTCTACCTTGAGTTCCTGCCCTGACTTCTCTCAATGATGGCCTGGTACCTTGAAGTGCAAGCCAAATAAACACTTTCTTCCTGAAGTTTCTTTTGGTCATGGTGTTTATCATATCGACAGATAGGCGGACTGGGGCAGACAGTTGTGGAGTGTTCCCATAGGGTCAGAGCAGCTTGTGGGAAGCCTTCCCTGCAGGGGGCCGTGCTGGGTGCGTGTAGAAGGAGCAGAGGCTCACAGCACCTGCATGTTGAATTCATATAGAATGTATGGCACATTGCTATCTTACTCTATAATATGCATTTATATAATAGGCATACATAACATGATATGTAATAATGTATTACTGTATCTGTTGCCTCCATCTCTCCTCGCTAATATTAAGTGTATCATCTACTTCCTGAATGTCATCATATTGTATTGGATATATTGTGTGTTATATCATGTTTTATTTTCATGAACAGATAAATCTTACATGTATCTGCACAGCAAATGAATGCTATAGAAGAAGTATCCTCCTGTTTCACTACCATGGGTTATTGTGCTTGCTTTCCCTGTTTTCTTACTTGCTTGACAGAAGTGATGGGTGTCTAGTATTGCATGTTTAGTCATCGATTCTCCCCTTCCAGAATATAAACTATGGGAAGTATCGGATTTTTGTATCTTTTATTCTCTACGTAGTGGCAGGTAACCAGACACTTAGTGTTTACTGGAAAGGTTAAGGAATATCAATGTTGTCTCCAGAATATGGCAGGGACTTGGGCCTTCCCATCCCAGCAAGCTCTCAGCCTGGAGGGATGCAGACAAAGCCAAGGTGATCCGGAGTTCTCACTGGAAAGTGCTGCTCTGGGGAGGAGTCCCCTGTGCATCCACACAGTTCTATCTTCCATGGAGGGTCATGCGATTCTCGGTCATGTGAGGTCAGAAGTGGTTTCTCTGGGGAGTTGCTTGCTGTGCCTCCCTTACAGAAAAAACCTCCATGGCTCGACTGTGAGACTCAAGCTAACTAGGAGCCCACTTTGGTGGGCAACCTCTGTGTATCTGCCCAATTATCTATTCATAGAAGTGCTCTTCTGTAAGAGGGCGTGATAGAATCAAAGAAAGTATTTTAATACTAATAACTTAAGAGGGCCATTTTAATGTATTTTTAATTAACTTCCTGAGAATTCTATACCTGAATTCCATTTTTTGGGTCATATTGATCGCCTTCTCCAGCCCTCAAGCCTTCACATATCCACGCTAAGTCATGCTCTTCCAGATCTAGCCCATAAGCCCCTGCCCTTCCAAACTTCATGTTTTCTTCTTTACGACCCACTGAGTCTAATTTCTGCTGTCTATATGTACTTTGTTGTGGGGCCATCCACAGAGATTGGTGGATTTATCAGAGGCCACACCCTTAAAGAAAACTGACTCTCCCTGCCCTGCCAGCCACCAACTCAGCTTGGGTGGGGGCTTGTGCACCCCTCTCCATCCATGCTGGAATGGTGACTGGCCTGAAGGGATCATATTTAAGATATTTATTTTTCTTCCCCTTCATGCACTCAAATGTGCCCTGATGGGGGCAGCTGCTATAAGGAATCTTTCCTTCCTCTGTCACTGTTCCTTCCTTCCATTCCATTGAACATACACCCAGCACTCTGTAACACAGACCAACTTTGCAGCAAGCATCAAGTTAATGGAGCAAGAACACTGGCGTGATGCAGCATGATTGACACCCGGAAGAGCTGGACGAACGGCTACAGGCTGATCTTGCTACACACAAAACGAAGCACTTTATCTATGTCAATAGAACAGTATTTTAATTTAATTTCCTAGCTGGTTATGCTTCTGAGCCCCAGATACAGCCTAGGAAACAGGTAGGAAGGCTATCGGGGGCATATTGATGTGTTCATCCAAGGCTTCACCCAAGGCTGTCATCATTTGGAGAATAAAAGAAACATCTGTATTCTTCCCCTTCAAGCACCACTGGCTGTGGAACATGGCAAGTAATACCGGCCACTTTAACTCCATTTTTTTTTTTGCATGGTTTGATCAATGGGTTGAGGATTGAAGAAAAGAAATCAATAGACACAGGGAGAATTTAAACTCTGTTTATATAATCAATTGATTAAGGAAATTGATTTGAAAGATGGAAGCAAAAAAAGGGGGCACTTAAAGGAAAAGCAGGATGAAGAATCTTTCAGTGGAGAGCAAAATAGATGTGAAGTGACTTCGGCTTAAATAAAAGTGGCATGGGCCAAGATGTGGTCATCTTTGAAGCATGTACTTAATAGGCAGATAATGTGCAATGTGTCACACAATCATTCATATTATAGCATTTTAGTACTTTATACATTGTGTGTATGTATGCATGCATGTGTGTGTATATGAGTGTGCACATAGTAAGAGGTGTAGGCAAAGGTAAAAAGGACAGATTATGGAAGTTGGTTTCCATAATGTGGGGTCTGGTTGCCATCATGGCCTAGGCCTTGTGGTGTGTGGCTGGCAGTAAGGAAGTCCAATGAAAATCATGATGATTTGTGTGGTTTGAGTCAGTTGCTTCAGATTTAGGAGTCTGAATCTTCTAGCCACACTCATGAACCTATGACAGACCAGCATGGTAGCATAGAAATAGGTCAAATCTTAGATCATTTGTGATTCTTGACAGTGACAGGTCCCCAAGATGAGTAACTATGAATCATTGGCTTCCTTGAATAAAAGGTACTAGGCAGTGTTATTTTATTCCTGATTGAAAGATGATGTAGTTTTTTAGACAATGCCATGATGCTCACATGGCCACCACCACCCAGAGGTGACAATTCATCTCACTGGGATCGCCCTAATAGAAGCATCCATTCTCCTGTCGATGTCCCATCATATCAACTTGTTTGGGCACAGGTGGTCACTGATTGGTGATGAGCTAACTCTGCGATGGTGGAGAACATCGTTAGAAAAACAAAACAATTAGATCTCATCATGTTTCAGATGCAATTGTTTAGCGTGCAATGGGCTCACACCATAACTTCACTGTTGCCATGCCTTTTGTCAAAACACAGATGAGGATGAGGCCCCAGCCAAATTCTGTACCTGCCAAGATGTCTGTTGGTGGGCCGATCAAAGTCTTGCATGAGGCTGAGGGCCACACAGTAACGTGTGAGACCGGGGCTGATTAGCCATGTCATGGAAGTACAGCATGCCCTGCCAGATGCCCAGTGTCAGTCAAGGGTAGAACTGGTGGGCGCCACCACTGGAGCAGGCGTACATCATGATGGCAAGACCCAATTTCTGATTTTTTTTGCCTAACAAGTAGAAGAATGGTCCCGTGTTCAAGAGGATGGAAAATAAAACCAAGGTTCAAGGCTGGGAAAGCTATCCCAAACTCCCAAGTGGCCAGCAGCATCTTCTAGAAGCAAAGACAATTTTCTTTGTTGAAAAAGACGTCATCCTTTTTTCCTTTCAGGTTGTCTGAATTTGTGGGGATGCTGCCATTGTGTATGTCTGAGATTTTCTTTTAACGTTTCTGTCTGGTTGGGAGAAACTTAAGTGAAATGAATCTGTAAACTTCATCATAAAAAATAACCTTTCAAATAAATGAAAACATTGCAGATGCCAAAGTTATCCAGACCCAAAGTCTATACAACTCAACAAATTCTATGGTTAGAAGTGGGGAGGGGAGAAGAGGAAGGGGAAGAAGATCAAGCGGGGTTAGAAAGGTCAAGTTGGGGGAAGGACAGACAGGGAAAACAAAGAAAGAGATATCTTGATAGAAGGAGCCTTTAATGGGGTTAACAAGAAGCCCAGCATTAGGGAAAATCCCAGGAATCCATAAGGATGACCCCAGCTAAAACCCTAAGCAATTGTGGAAAGGGTGCCTGAACTGGCCTTCCCCTGTGATCAGATCGAAAACTATCTTAATAAACATCATAGAACCCTCATCCAGAAACTGATGGAAGCAGATGCGGATATCCACAGCTAACCCCTGGGCCGAGCTCCTGGAATACAATCGACGTGGAGCAGGAGCGATAATATGAACAAAGGGGTTAAGACCATGATGGCGAAATCCACAATTAGCTGACCTGAACTTGTGGGAGCTCACTGACTCTGAACTGACCCCTGGGGAACCTGCATAGGATCGAACTAGGCCCGTGAAGGTAGATGACAATGATGGGGCTTGGACAACATATGGAGCCAGTGGCAGTGGGACCAGGATGTAACCCTAGTGCATGAACTGACTTTGTGGAGCCCATTCTCTATGGAGAAATACCTTGCTCAGCACAGGCAGAGCACGAGGGAGTGGGGGGGGGCTTTCTGCAAGAAGATGATGGAACAGGACTTCGTTGACTTCCCAGGGGAAGCCTGACCCTCTTTGAGGAGCAGATGGGGGTGGGGGGGAAGGTGGAAGGAGCCAGAGGAGAGGAGGGAGGGGAACTGAGATTGGTTTGTAAAATAATTAATTAATTAAAAAAAAGAATAGGCATTCAGACACAAAACTGTGGCACTGCGCATTGTTCTAAGATTTTAGATGGTTTCATTGATGTCTAGATCTCATAAAACATTTAGAATTTTCAGCTCTTCCAGATAAACACTATGAAGCTAGAGTTTGTGCTACTGCAGCTGTGGGATAAACACAGCCTGGTGTAAGACTATACTCTCCTGTCCTTGATCCATGCCCAGGGCTGGCTGGTTAGACAGTAAACACTTTAGCCTTTCCGGGCTGCGTGGTCTGTGTCAGGAGTCCTCAACTCCTCTCTGCAATGGGAAGGTAGCAATGGACAACATGTGAGCAAGCACGATGGCTGAGTTGCAGATAGAAGTTCTGCTCAGACTAGGAACAGTCTTTGGTGGGTGGTAGGTGAAGTCCTCAGAAGATCCAAGTAGGTTTTCTTGCGATTGCTTAAAAACTGGGAGATGAGCAAGGGCTCGCAGTGTGGGGCTTTGGAGATCTTCCTTGGTTTGTGCTTGTAGAATGTCGACCTGGAGTATGTCGGTGTTGGCTGCTGCTAGAGATTCACCGACAGTGAGTACTGGGGACATTAACACAAGAGGCAAAGAGGCTTCCTTGTAAAGAAACCCTGCTCAGAGAGGTTCCTCGGAATCTTTAGTGCAGTCAGGAGTCCCTAGGTGGATGGATAGCGAGAGTCTTACAGAGGTGAGAGTATTATATTCTCTTACAACTCTCACTCCAGCTCTGTGACCTCATGTTCTCCTGGTGCCCTAACCTGACATCAATTCAATCCAATGTGTGGTGAATTAGCTGCACCACGATTAGTTTGCTAGGTTCTTGCTGGTCCACCCCTTTGGGTTTCTTCCACCCTCCCCATTATAAATCTCCAGTGCTTGATCCATGCCCTTACCACAATAATGTGAGTTTAACTCACTTTCTGTTCGGGAATGATCCTAACTAGGGTGGCTGAGAGTATTTAGGCAGCCTGGGATGACTGGAACTGCTGCTTTTTATATGTCCAGGATCACTAAGATCCTGCCTTTGGCATGATAAGTGTGTTGTCTGTTTTGCAGTAGATTTGACCACAGCAGATGGTTCTATCAGAGCCTGGATACTTACTGCTTAACTACCTGGCTCAGGGGAGGAAGGGCTATGCTGGCTCACAGTTTCAGGGTGTAGTCCATTCTCACTGCAAAGGTGTGACTGTCGCAAACAGCTCTCATCAGGACCGTGTGGCTGCCTGCCCACATAGCCTCAGCCCTGGAGCCAGAGAAAAGTGGCTTCTAGTGCTTACCTGGCTCTCTCTTTTCCCCCTTATTATTTTGTTTACTCCCAGCCCATGTGTGGTGCTCCCACATCCACCCTCTCAGGGAAAGCCCTCAGAGACAGTGTCTATCCCTTACTAAGGCATGACATACTCCCTACTGTGATCACATTGATATTCAAAATAACCATCAGACTTGTCCTGTGCATTGCTGCTAGAGTCCTCTCCTAAGACCAGGTCATTTGCCACCTAAGAGGAGCAGTCTACGACAGCACTTCCTGGTTTCTGCTGGCACCTGCTACCTGCAAACCCTCTTGATACCTGCATCTGGCACCATATCTGATGGCATCCAATGGGATCCAATGATACAGGATTGAACTCGACAGGAAATTAATCGGCTGTACATCATGTCTGTCATGGCTAGGAGAACAAGGATCAGCAAATGGGCAAAAGCAGGACCAAAGGAAGGAGCCGACATCAGAGCCAAAGCAGAGCTACCCAGCTCAGCTATGAAAGGAGGGGGACTGTAGCAGATCTTAGGAGCAAGGACTCATCCACCATTGCAGCTTCGCCTGGCTTGTCTGTCATCCTCTCCCAGAATGCACTCTTTTATGTTAAATCTGGAGCTTTATTGAGTTGTAAGTTGCATGCCCTGGACTTCACTCTGTTAAAAGAATGACACAGTGCCTGAAGTGTGACTTGAGAATCGCCAGGAAGTAGCCATTTACCCATTAGGTTTCTTTCCCCAAAACTCCAGCCCTAGGAAAATCTTATTTACTTTCTGTTCCTATGAACTTGGACATGCTGGACACTTTTTACACCAATGATGTACAACATGTGCCCTTTGGTCATACAACTTAGGGTTTTCCAGGTCAGTTCATGTAGTCACGTGTATCAATGGCCTACCTCTTTTTATGTAGGGAGATGATATTCCATTCTGTGGATAGACCTTCATCTTATTTTCTCAATGACTGATTAATGGTGTTAGAGTTGTCCCATAGTTTGACTATGAACAGTGTTGTCAGGAGCACTTCTATATACATTGTGAGTGTTGTGTATATGTGTACAAATTTTTCTTTCATTTCTGGAATGGTCTTTTAGCTGATCTTCCTTTCTTGCTGAATTGAGCTTCTGTCAAAGGTTTTCTTTGCTACATTGTGAAGAAGGCTGAGGAAGCAATACCATGACACATTCCATAAGAGCACGTGCTGCTTTGGAGACACCTGATCTCCTGCCAAAATTTCTAAAGACCTTGTTCAATGCATGAGTTTCATACGCTAATCAGAAGTTGATGACCTGGTCCAGGATGAGCAGGTGGGCCTGAATCTTATTTCAGCCATCCACTGGCCATGTAACTTCCTTACCTCTAAAACAGTGGGGACAGCCATAGCCTTTCACAGCTACTTGTTGGAACTGTCAAATGGGCTTTAAGGCCACAGTTTTGTCTGCAAAAGGGCCCTGATCATCGCAGTGTTGGCTCAATGCAAGTGACAGCAGCATCCACTCCATGCCTTTCTGTCCTCTGCAGGCAGTCTGCAAGGCTGCTCTGCACTTTGTGTCTGCTGTCATTCCACTGTGACCGCCATGGAGGGAGAGGAGATGCGGATGAACCTGGGGGAATCATCCTCCTCCCCACTGGAAGCTGTGGAGCATCTCTCCTGACCTTGGCTTTATCTATTTCCTTCTTGAAAAAATAATGCTTATTCATATACATACATGTATATAGCATGTCTTTGCTATGTGTGCATGTTTGTGTGTGTGTGTGTGTGTGTGTGTATACACATGCATGCCAATATCAGGTGTCAGTCTTGTCTTTCCACTTTGAGACAGGGGTTTTCATCTCCCCCAGGCTAGCTGGCCTTTGAGACTGTACAGACCATCTTTCTACAGATGGTGCTGTGATTACATGCCACCACATCTTCATGTGCATTTTTGGGGCTCAAACTCAGACGTGCATACTTGCACAATGAAAACAAGCGATTGACCCCACTTCAGCAGAGTCATGATGTGCATCCATTTAATATGCCCCTTCTCATACAGTGTGAGGACCATACCACGTTCCTCTCCGGCTTCCCTCCCACGCTGCTGTCCTAACCCATTTCGTTACTCTCCTACAAATACGTATGTCAGTACAACTTCTCTGATGACTTTCAAGTTTAAGTGAGTTCTTCAAATATATTAAAAATGAGATTACTATTACCTACTTATCTACCATCTCTATTGCATTTTATTTCCCTGTATGAATCATTTTTTCTCTCTGGTATCATTGTCTGCTTGGCTTTAGAGAAGTAGAGATTTTGTATGGGGCAGACATAGTGGTGGTGGTTTGCTTCATAGTCGCCTGATTCAGGAGAGTTTTATTTTGTCATCAATTTCATGAGATGCAGAACTCAAGAGTTACAGGCTATTTCTCTTCTATACTTAAGGGATGTCCGCCTATTATTGTCTGGCTTGTATTATTCCTCTGAAAAAGTGGCTCTAATCTCCTTTTGTTGGTGTGGAAACACACCAGACCAGAAAGTCATGATTGGATTACACTTCCAGGTCAACATCTATCACTGATGGAAATTAGGGTAGATGTCAAGCAGGGGGACCTGGAGGCAGCGCCATGAAGGAATGCTGCCTGGTGACTCATTTGCATGTTCACGCTTAGCTAGCTAGCTAGCTTTTTCTTTCTTTCATTTTGTCTTATAAGACAGTTATCTCTGTAGCTTTGAAACTTTGAAGCCTGCATTAGGACTAAGAACCTAACTTTCTATTAAGACTCAGCAAGGACTTAATGGGGCCCCTCCCCCGCAAAACAGTAAAAGAGTCGGAGACAGCCCCTGCTCCCACTGTTAGGAGTCCCACAAGAAGACAAAGCTATACAATTGTCACATATGTGCAGAGGGCCTAGCCCCATGCAGTTCAGTCTCTGTGAGCCCCTCTGAGCCCAGATTGGTTTATTCTATGAGTTTTCTTGTGGTGTCCTTTGACCCCTTTGGCTCCTACAAGCATTTCTCCCCCTCTTCTGCAGGATTCCCAACCTCCACCTAATGTTTGTCTGTTGGTCGGCATGTTTCTGTCAGTTGCTGGATGGACTGATTTCTCGAGTGGAATGAGGGCAGGTGGAGATGGGAAATGAGCATTCAGGTTGGGGGAGGGGGCTGAGGAGGAGAGTACTGAAAGAGACTACTGGAAAGGGGGGGCAGGTAAAAATCTGCTACAAGGGATTCTCCCAGGAATCTACCAAGGTGACCCCTTTAGATTCCTAGCAATGGCAGATAAGTAGCCTGAATGAGCTGTCTCCTGTGACCAGATTGGTGCCCAGTCCAACTGTCATAGAGGGTTGTTATCTGTAGCTTATCTTTGGGTCGCATGTGTTTCCTGACTCTGTCAGCTTATTTACAAATACAGAGAGTTTTAACAATCAGTTTCTCAAGAAAATGTTATATCCCAGTGACTATAAGCAATTGGGCCCCAGGTATCTCAAGACGAATGCCTGAATTTTGGGGTTCAGTATAGATGCCCAGCACAACGTTTGATATAATCCTACGGAGTGTGAGAGCTTCGCTTGCTGGCATTTTTGTCCTTTCCTTTCAGTGAATTCAATCCCATTGATTATTTGTTTCACTGTATTTATTCTGATATTTATTCCAGAAAGGGGCTCTTTTACTTAAAAGAACTTTATACTTTCCTTCTTGGTGTCTTCAAGTTATTTTCTCATGTTTCTGTGTCATTCTAAATTGTTGTACATATTTGTAACTTTTAAAAGCTTTGTCCAGTAATCTTACTACTCCTGTCATTCCTAAATTGAATTCTACCTGCTGGTATATATTAATTAATTAATTAATTAATTAACATTTCACTGTGCCAAGAATCAAACCTAAAGCATTACCAAATCACACATAAGCTATGCACTAAACAAACATTCTCCTACTGAGTCATGTAACAACTCCCTCTAAGTTTTAAGCCTGTTTGCATTTTTTTTTCTTGTCAGTTTTATGTAGATTCGAGATTCTTCCCATGAGTGCTATGTTTTTTGCTTGTGGGTTTTGCTATGTTCCTTTAAAGAGTGCATAAATGATCTTCAAGGACCATCTTGGCCATTTCTTTTGTTACTATCATCACAGCTTAAGCAGCTCCCATCTTAGGTCAAATGTATTCTTAACTATACCCTTTATTCGTTCATTCAGATTTTTTATTTATTCTATTTTATGTACATTGGTGTATTGTCTGCATGTACGTCTGTGAGAGGGTGCTGGATCCTTGGAACTAGAGTTACAGACAGTTGTGAGTTCCTGCATGAGGGCTGAGAATTGAGCCCACCCCTATGGCCCCGCCCCTGTGCCCCTCCCAACCCCCACTGAGGTTTCATTTTTATGGCTCCACCCCATGGACTGGGATCCTGTACTGAATACAAAGAAGAAAGTAAGTTGAGTACCAGCGTTCATCTCTCTCTTCTTCCTGGCTGTAGATGCCACGTGACCTGCTGTCTCCTGTTGCCATGACTTCCATGCTGACCTGTTCCTTCAAAGTATATCCTTCCCCATTTAGGTTGCTTCTGGCCATGTATTTGATCCCAGTAATAACTAATACAGTTACTAACACTACATTCATTAGTAACCAGCCTTGATGCAATATGATTCCACAAAACATCTAGTGCTGGGCTTGGGATGTTCTAGGCGACCTCCTCCACATGATGGATCCAGAGCCTCCAGTCCCATGACAGAGATCCCTTCAATATGGACCTTTCCAGTTCAACTGCTGTGATGGAGAAAGAGCACAATAGATAAAGTTTATATATATATGTATATATATGTGTGTGTGTGTGATATAATACACACACACACACGTCAGCAACACAGATTAATTCCTCCATAGTCTTAACTTGATCTCTAATTGACAGCTGCCTGGTAGATGTCAGGAGATGTGACCTTGCAGAAAGAAGTATGTCATCAGGGGTGAATTTTGAGGATTCAAAAGCTGCCATGATGGTGATAAACTTTTCTACCTCTGGAGCCATAAACACAAATAAGCCCTTAGTTCTCTAAGTTGCTTTGGTCACGGCATTTTTATCACAACAATAGAAGGAACTAATACTTAAGTTTTCAATACTTTTTTATGAGTTGGTTTAAACCGCCCTATTTTATTTGTCATTGTTGTTCTAACCTCTTACTGCGTATTATGGATCAATCAAGCTGTGACAGTCCCAACCCTCTGTCTGGAGCGGCAGGCCATGCTCACACCCCTTTCCCTTCCCAGGCTCTCAGGGAATGTGTCTGAGGGTTTACGGGTGCAGAGCCTGTCACTGATGTTTCCGGTGGAGCACTACTTTGACCAGCTTCAGGAGATGCTCTTGGGTGTCACATGGGCTGCTCCATTTGATTGTGACAGTTCTGCATCTCCCTGAGTCAGGTTCCCAGTAGATGACACTCTGGGAAGCAAGGTGAGAACGAAAAGATAAACATCCTGGCTATCAATGCCTCCACTCAGGGGAAGGCTGGCTGCCAGCAGGCACATTCTGCCATAAACAGTAGGATTTTTCTGGTTTGCTTCCAGATTAGCATCGGAGAGACCTGATAAGTCCAACTCACAGGCCCATTGTCCTGCTGCTGAGCCTAGGTATGAGTGCTATGTACCCTGTAGGCCATATTCCTTGGGTAAGAACTCAAACAAAAACTGTGCTTAACTAAAAAGAAACTCTCCTTCCTCTGGGAGGAAACAGAATTGGCAAGAATCTTAACCCTTCAGGGCCACTGTTCAAGTACCACAAACTGAGTGGCATAAAATACCTGAAAAGAAATGCCTTGTCTTTCAGTACTGGAGGTATGGAATCTGAAATCAGTGTTTCCTGACCCAGAGGCTCCAAAGGAGGCCTTTTCCTTAGTTTCCTCTTAACCCATTCGGAGGGTCAATAACTCTGGCATCCTTTGGCTTTGGGATGCCTTATCCCAGCCTCCATTCCTGTATCACAGGGTTACCATCTCCCTGTATGTCTGTGTTTTCCCTTTGGATGATACCAGTCATAGTGGATTAGGGCCCACCATCATGACCTATGTTTCTTAAGACTTTGTCTCCAAATAAAATCATATTTACAAGTGACAAGGTAAGGACACAGAGCACTTTGGGGAGCTATGATTCAACACAAGACAAAATCCCACAATGGTCCTTGGCCTTACATTGCCATAAGACTCTAACAGACTCCTTTCTTCACTCAGAAGAAGTCTGGCCTTTCTAATCAACCTGGGAGTAAGTATTGGAAGGGGTTGACAAGCTGATTCCGCATTGACCACACTGGGTATATATTTATGTCTTAGGAAGAACAATAAGAAGGGTAAAATGTCTTAGTTAGGGCTCCTACTATTGAGACAACAAAACACCATGACCAAAGAGCAAGTTGAGGAGGAAAGGGTTTGTTAGTCTTACCCTTCCAAATCACAATCCATCATTGGAGGAAGTCAGAACACGAACTCAAGCAGGGTTGAAACCTAGAGGCAGGAGTTGATGCATGGAGGGGTGCTGTTTGCTGGCCTGTTCCTCATGGCTTGCTCATTGCCTGCTTTCTTATAAAACCCAGGACCACCAGCCCAGGGATTGTACCACCCACAATGGGATGGACCCTCCCCTACCAATCACTAATTAAGAAAATGCCTAACAGTTGAATCTCATGGAGGCTCCTTCCTCTCGGATGATTCTAGCTTGTGCCAAGTTGGCACACAAAACCATCCAGCCCAGTGCTATCTGAAAACTAAGTCTCCACTTAGATATGCTTTCAAAGTAGAATAGGGGTCCCCATTGGAGCTATAGATCATCCACCAGAGACTGGCCACGGCAAGGGTGTCGGACGACAGAGCAGACTGATGCCCCTGAGCAGGAGAGAAACGTGTCTTCCTCAGATTTATGGAATGATATTCTTAGCTCTAGGAAGAGGAAGTGTGGGCTTGGAAGGCCATTAGTCCTTAATCTTAAATAAGTGCCTGCACATTGACCAGTTCCCCTGGAAGCTTTTGCAGATCCCATCTCTAGCACTGGGTAAGCCCATCTCCTTTGTCAGGAGCCTCTCTGTAGAAGCTGTCACTGTCCTCCCATGGATGGCTGCTACATCATTCAGTGAACATCTGCTGTGGCTGCCCTGGAGTTTATGGTCTGGTTGTCCTTGTATCCATGCACATGGCAGAGAAGGCTGGCCCATAGATCATTTCTTGTAGCAGCAAGCTACATCAGTCTAATGATTGAGCAGATAAGTAGGTGAACCCGTGAGCGGCTTTCCTCAAAGCAGGGCACTTGGTCTAATAGGATTCTGATACCTAATTATGTTAGGTGCAGAGTTATGCCTTTAGTCAAGAGAATATGAATGACCCACTAATATTTTTTCTGATGACAGCATTTCTACATTCAGCAACACGTGAAAGTCTTTTTGTTTGGAAAAGTCATACAATAAACCCAATGAAATGTTTGAGGCAAACATAATTTCCACCATAAAAATCAGGATTCACACTTGACACAAAATGAATATTTAAAGTTATATATTTTAGATGTAGAAACTCTTTACACGAATTGCATTCATGATGCAGTCATGGTGGACGGCATCTTGGCAGTTAGTGTCAGGACCCGGAATCAATCCTAAGAATCTGCGCTACTGAAGACACCATATAAATATCTATCGCCATCTTCTTTTCCAGGAGAAATCTGAGACAGTTTAAGAGCACACCAATAGGGTATTAGCTGAGTAAATGACGGAACACATTTGCGTGGCCATTAAAGTAATACCTTCAATGAGTTTGTAATAATAACATGGAAGAATTTATATTAAAGTAAAAATAAAGGGGTGGGAGTCAAAATCATAGCCTGACGGTTCCCATTAGGTGTCAATAACTCTGAAAGGCAGCCACAAATGTCAACGGCCATTGTTTCCAGAATGTGAAATTGCAGGGGGTTAGAAATTTCTTCTTCATGCTTTTCTTTATTTTCCAAGCTTATTACACTGAGTGTTTTGTCAGGGGAACTATAATAGGTACTAAGAAATAAAGGCACAAATGAAGTGAAAAATTAAATGCATTAAATGTTACATTCATTAAAAAAGAATGTCATCAAAGCGCACCGCCTTGGGAAACACAACCCATGAACTTTCTGTGCACTGTTGCAGAAAAAAAAAAGTTAGATGCCATGATCTCTACTCTGATGGGGCTTGTGGATGTGGTGGACAGGAGCCATCATGCTCGTTTTGAGATTCTAGTTATGGCAGTTCCAAGACCAGACTAGTCACGGCAATGGACACTGTATCTTTTCCAGGAAGCTCTGTCTCTTCCCCCTCAATGATCTGTCACTCAGCCAGGGTGTCAATCTTGGCTACTGAGTTGTCATGATGAGATGTGTGTTGGCAGCAGAAACCTAAGCGTACTGACAGCCAGCACTCCAATAGGTCACCCAGGAAGGAAGGACTTTAACAGCACTCTCTCTAGTGGACCCCTTCTCTCTCCCTCCCTCCTCCTTTCTCCCTCCTTCTTTTCTTCTTTATTACCTGTGCCTTGGGGTGTGCATGTGTGTACCATTTGGTGTGAATCACCTTTCTCAGTTACTTTACACTTGTTCTTTGGAGATAGGGTCCCTCATTAAGCTCACTGATTCAGCTAAGTTGGTTAGCCAACATGTCCCAAGAAACCCCCCTGTCTCTGCCTCCCCACGTCCTCAGTACAGGGTGTGACTGTCACGCCCAGCTTTTTCTGTGGGTGCTAGAGATTGGAACCTAGGTTTTCAAACAGTTCACAGGTTGAACCATTTTCCCATCTCTCCTTCCTTCCTCTGTCCCACCCACTCTCCTTTCCTTCTTTCCTTTCTCCCTCCTTTCCTTTTCCTTCCTTCATTTCTTCCTTCCTTTTAATTAAATATTTATTTCAATTTTAATTTGTTATACCTACAGTATATTGGATATTCATATCCAGAAAGCATAATTGAACAAAACTGTAAAAAAAAAACACCCAAGCAAGATGATGTTTATATAATTTTATTTTTGAAGCAGGTCATTTGTTCTGAAACCAAGGTGATGGGGATGGGGGGCCACTTTCAAAAGTGCACTGTTTGGGGGAATTGAACATGGTGTCCAAGCACAGCGGATGGAAGTACATCACGTTCTGTTCTGATGGCCAGAGGAGCTAGAGAAAGAGCCCAGCGCAAGTTTGTCAGGTTAGGGAAGACATGCCAATGGTTGTTGGCCACAGCGCTGATGCCATTTAGCAAGAGAAGACTGTGAAGCTCTCCGGGTCTCAGTTGGAGCTGACAGCCGCACTTCCTACATGCTTGGTAGAGCCATGTAAGGCTATGATGTTTCTCACAGGATTTGGGGTACCTACTAGGAGAATAGAAACCTTAAGATCATCAGTGGTTATCTGAATTTCTTTCAGCTCAGCTTTGTGAGGTCCCATTCTGTTAATCAGCATAAATTCAAAGATGAGGCCCAGCCATATCTTCCTCTGTAATCTCAGCCTCCCAAATGGTTGCAATAAGCCTTACAAAGATGATCAGGGGACACAGAGAGTCATGGAAGACTTTCCTTGTATCTGTAAGTCCCCTTTAAGCAACCAAAAGCTAACAACCAGAAGAACTTCAAAATTATTCAAATGCCAAGCCCTTGATCATTGCACCGTTTGTTTCTCTCTCTCATGTGTGCATGTGTGTGTACATACCTGTGTATGTGTGTGTATTTGTGAGTGCACACACGTGTCAGAGGTCAATTCTACAAGTCTTCCTTAGTCCTTCTCTTTGTTTTTTGAGTCAGAGTCTCTTTTTTTTCAAGTTTTTTTT
>JAQHUG010000018.1:8625876-8642710 GCA_028555095.1 Dicrostonyx torquatus | reverse complement strand
AGTTTTCAGGTCTTGAAATGTTTCCTTTACCTGTTTGATTGCTTTTTCTTGATTTTCTAGGGTATCTCTGAGATATTTATTCATTTCTTCTAACTTTTTGTTAGTCTTCTCATCCCTTTCTTTCAAAGAGTTTTTTACCTCTTCTTTAAAGGACTCAAATGCTTTCATAATGTTACGTTTAAAATCTATTTAAAACGCAGCTGGAAGGGGGAGCTAGGCTGGGCTTGGAAAAAATCCAGTACCCAGGCAGGGTCCTGCGCCCGAATGACCAGAGTGAGTCAGAGTCTCTTTTGGACCTCTGCTTACTGATTTAGATAAGGCAGCAACCCCTAGGGAACTTCTGCCTTCACCTCTTCAGCCCTGGGTTTGAAGGCCTGTGTAGCCACGCCCGACTGTTACAAGGGTGCTGGAGTTGTAGCTCTGACTCTCATGCTCGCAGGGCGAGCACGTCCTTCTCTGATCTGTCTCTTCAGAGCGTATCTACCCCCCTTTTTAAAGCTCAAATCTGTGATTGTATTTGGACAGATTGTAACTTCATGGAAAACAAAGGAAGCAAACCAAAAACTCAAACAGAGAAACTCTCAGCCCTGAGAGATATTCCATGGGAAAAGACAGAAGGAATATTTAGGTTGAGCTTTGGCAAATTTGTGCCAGGAAAAAGTCACCAAACTTCATACAAACATGGAACCTGCTTCTATGAGAACTTTTCTGAGTTTCCTGCTTTCTTTCTTTTCTTCAGAGGGGATCTCACTCAGCAGCCTGTGGTTGCCCTAAAACTACGATGTACCTACCTCAGGCTGGTCTTGAACTCAGAATCCCCTTTAGAGACCTGGGGTTATAGATAGGTGTATGTCATCCTGGCTTGAGCCTGCTGGCTTCTCTGAGAGCCCTTTGACAAAGACACTGGAAAGTGGAGGTTGGGATCAAGAGTCAGAGCGTCCCATAGTTGAAAAAACTAAGACTCTTTCCTTAAAACTGGCTTCCTAGTGCCAACACCAAAAATGTTCATTGTGCAAAATCACTTGTCATATTACCTTAGCTCTACCGTGTGTGTGTGTGTGTGTGTGTGTGTAAGTGCACAAGCGTGTGGCAGAGATCAATTCTGGGTGTCATGGGTGTCACACTTAAAATACATTTATTAATCAACAGTCTCCACAGCTGCTGTGACTGCCAGACACATGATAGTTCTGTAGATTTCCTTAGCCCCACCCTTTTCTGTTCTCGGGGTCACAGCTCTGCTTCACAACCTTGGCGTGCTTTATCTGTAGGACTTTTATGCTTTTAATTGCTTATCCTGTCTTTGGGGCCCTCTGCTTTCTCTAAGATCTCCAGCCTTGGCTGTCAGTTCCCACCTAGGTTTCCCACAACTTCCTACCCAACTCCTAACTTTGACCCTGCGTTGGGTTCTCAGCCATAGATTCAAGACCAGATCCCTGCTTTGACCTTGGTGATCCAGGAAAGGTTGTAAACAATGATGATATTGCTCACTTCTGGCCCTTCTCTAGCTGCGCTACTGACAGTGCTCCCAGAAATTCCTATCTCTAGCCGTACCTCTTCCCTTCAATCTCATGGGTCCCAAAAATCCCAGGAGGCCCAGTCTGGTGGCACAGGGAGCTGGCTAAAAAGCACCCTTCCCTATACTTGTGAATAGTGCTGACAATATGGAGTGAGGCATGTTTCCATCCTCATTGCCCTCCTCTTCTAGGCTGTGATGAGGGAGAAAGAGGAGATGGTGCTGTCCAGCTCATGGTTGCCTTGGCAACCAGCTGGTGGGGAGCCAGCTTTCTCTTCATTAACCTGCAGTCCATTTGCTGCTGGTTCCCACCTCCCAAGTCCCTCCTGCTATTTCTGCCACTTAAAGAATCCCTAAAATTTTTTCCCCATTTGTAAAGAAGAATAAAAATGACAATTTGTCAGGGCTTCAGTGTTTAAAATCCTAACGATAATGTGTGGTTTCGATAGCGCTGCCAGTTCACAGACTCCTCTCAGCGGTGCGCTTCCCTGGTCGCCATGGATTCCAAGGTTTCATAATTACACATTTTCTCCTTCTTTTATTCTTTCATCTCCTCCTCTCTCTCTTCATATTTCACACCAAAGATGTGCAGCTGCCTAGCTTGGGTGTGACCTCAGCACTGATCTGGGAGCCAGGAGGGAGTCCAGGGGGACCATGGGTGTCCAGATGTGTGAATGTATGGATTCCCTCCAATACACCCAATGAAGGAGGACAAAACAGAATACATAAAAAAGATTCTGGATAAATGGCAAGGCAGGGAGGGTTTAGGTACAGAAAATTGTTGTAATAAAAACCAGGCTTCAATCCTGAAACCCGATACCTTACAGTTGACAACAGAATATTCAGCATTTCAAGACCATTTCCACTTCAAAAGGCAGATGCCTGGGTCTTATTCTAATTCTATCTCCCCACTGCACACTGGCCATGGAGACCACCAATGACATTTATTTAGTTGTATCTGTACACACCCATGTACCACACAACAAAGTCTGCAGGCAGAGAGACAAAGAGTTCTCTCTGAGCTTGGTTTCTCTGGTTTTTGGGCAGGGTCTCTATGCCCCAGAGCCTGTGGCAGCTGCCTGTGACCGCAGAACTATGAGGTCTCCTGTTGGACCCTACTAGAAGCAGGTGTCTTTCTTTCAGACCCAGGCGTTCAAGAAGCAGAGCTTACTGCATCCATTCCTTCCCCTTTCACTGCTGCTCTGCAGGAAACAGCAAGGTTCTCAGCAGCACTGGATGGGAGCATGCTCTGTCCATCCAGCCTTTTGACCTTCATTAGCTCAGAAAGAAATTTTAAAACAAACTAATGAACCAACAAAGGAAACTTTATTTTTCTCCTTGAACTAGCCAATCTCTACTGCTTTGTAAATTTGTGTGCTTCTGTTCCTACCAGCCATGGGGAAGTTAGCACTGGGGTACAGAAATCAGACAAAGCCCAGGACACTTCCAATGTTTGCTTTTCTTGTGTGTGCTTGAATTCACTTTTGTACACATCGGTCAATTAGATTGTGTAGACAAATTAACGCTCTGCGTTTATTTCCCTCTGTGGCACCAGGTTCCACCTGCAGGTTCGACAAGAACAATTTCTAATCCCACTTTTCTGCTCCTCTAGAATTTCTTAAGTGCACAAGAAGGGGCTGAAAGGATGATACCACGCTAGAAAGTAGTGGTCTAAGTAGTTGGAACTCTGAAAGGAATGACAGAGGTAGCTGAACTTGTCTGTGTGGGCACAAGGAAAATCTATATCTATCACTTAGATAGATAGATAGATAGATAGATAGATAGATAGATAGATAGATAGATAGATAGGTGGATAATCTATCTATAGATAATATATTATCTCTAAGTCATATAAGTCTAATTATACTTGAATATAAGGCATCTATAAGAGCATAGGTTCCTGAGCCATGAACTTGCCTATTGGAAAAGAGGGAGCCCCCTTACTTAAGAGGAATGGGAGGAAGGATAAATAATGCAACCAGAGGGAGGGAAAGGAAGAAAGGAAGACAGGAGGGAAGAAACAACATGAGAGCAGGCTTAGCTAGAAGGCTGGAGGAGACCGGAAGACAGGGAATAGGAGAAATTTAGGTTGACGATTGCTAAGATTCTTCTCCTTGCGTCAATCAAATGTGATCATCTCAGAAAAAATACAAATAGCAATGTGTTCAGGTGGGGAAATGGTTGCATTGCACTGAAGTGGAAGAAGTCTCTACTTAGCACGTGGGCCTGGGCAGAAGAGGGCTCATTCTGTTGCTATGGTTAGAGGGTAGTGGTTGCGGCCCAGGTTCAGGTTGAGGTCACGCCCCAGGGATGACTCAGGAAACCTTTCCAGTGAGCACAGGTGGAGGCTGAATGATCAGGCAAACTCTGCAGAAGGGTCCTGAGAGATCGTGACATCATCACTGCTTCTCTTAGACGGGAGATCTATCGAGGACAGTTCATCACCATTCAGGGTCAGAGGACATCCGTCTCTGTGACGTCTGTCTAGTCAAAGCTGTTCCCATCACTCTTCACCAAGTGTGCAACACCACACTGACTCGCAGGAGGGAATATGTAGGTGGGGGATGCAAATCTCTCCAGGAATGATGTGACCAGAGATTGTCCCTGGGAATGAACTGGGAATGCTTGTGGCCTGAGATAAGCAGCAGAGCAAATATTCCACCTGTGGTGAGGGAAACAAGGAAAAAGAGTTCCTTTGTATGAGCACTGGCTGCAAAGACACAAAGAAAAAAAGAAAAAAAACTAGGCCAATAATTCTTGTTAATACTTTAATATCCCTCGGCTCTGCAGGAGCTCCCGAGACAAGAACCGGAGAAATAAGTGAAATCCTAACTCATTACTTTGTCATTTAGAGATGAAAGATCTGAAATAAAATGGAAGAGAGTTTAGCTTTCCATATAGTCAGATCAGTGCTGATGTCCACGAGGGACACTTAGAGCCACCAGGCCCTGTGTGTGACTGAGGAGAGGTTGAACCTAAGGTATTTTGATGCAATGATTTGGGAACTTATTATTTCGGTGTTGTGCTCAGTCAATGGAGAACGCTTACTCTACCTTCTTTGGGTTCTGTCATGTTTGAATGGGATAACCACAGGATTTTGTGCCTTACTAATTCTGGAATACACTACATGTATATCAAATATCAATTAAATTCGATGACTAATTATTGTTTGTCTTGCTCATACAGCATCACTAGCTTAGCTAGCGAAATGCAAAGGCTAATCAAGTGGACTGTCGACCTCAAGACAATCACGAACACGTGGAAGCAGGTAGGTACCTCCAACTTCCTCCTGTTTCAGGGAAGGCATCCAGCTTTTTATCTATTGGTTTCCAGAGCCCAGCATTGGGTGTAGGGGAGACATAACATGCCTTAAAACTAGTCATGGGGCCACTCTTATCTCTCGATGGGTAAAACTGCATAAAGGGAGAACGAAGCAGTGTCAAGTCGTCAGGCTTTCTGATCATCTAGGAGGAGATGGTCAAACTACGAGACATTCAGGCAGGATCAATAGAGCACTTACCAGATGACCTCAGGCTTTCAGTTATGTGTGGACCGCTTCTCTCCAATATACTTATAGGAAATGTAGAGGTTGATCCAGGTGAAATGTGACTTCCAAAAGCTGCATAGATCTGGGAGTCTACTAGATAGCCCAAGGAGGGATGAGCCGGGGCTTTTCCAGAGTTCCAGAGGTCATTAGTAAGCTAAGAACATTTTTTTAAGATTAGTAAGTCCTTGTTCAGAAGACCAGAGTATGGGCTTACTGCTGGCATGCTAACAAAGCAGGGGAACAAATCTCAATTCTTTGTGGCAGATAAAGAGGAAATTATGGCAGTTTGTCAAAAACCACTATTACTGGTGACTTATAAGATATAAATTAGGAGTAATAATTTCTCTAAAATAGATAAAACACATTTACTCAACTAACACTTCTGGATCACGCACAATATCTGAGTGTCTGGCAGGTTATACAGATGTAGGATTTTTTGCTCATTCTTTCCAATATCAAGAAAGTTAATGGGCTTACTATAATAGTAGCGTGTTTTCCCAGTTTACAGAGGAAATCAGACTCTGTGTGGCTTGGATCCCTTCGTGAAGACAAGATTCAGGAAGCTGACAGGACTCACACTGTGGTCTGTGCCCAAATCCTATGTCACGTTACTTTATCAGTTCCCAGGGGTCAATTATTCAAACATCACTTTTGCCGAAAGTATGCCTCTCTCCAGTGTTATGGTTTATTCATTATCTGTTATAAGTGACTTACTCATACTAAATATATTTAGGAATGTCACAGCTATGAAGGTCATGTTTGTGTTCTTCTAATTATCCAAGGCCCCAGAGGGGATGAATGTGTCCAATAGTACGGTAGTCAGAATCATAGATTTCTGGTTGAGATTCCAGAATGACCTCTTGAGAAGTTCTGGCCTCACTGAATAAGATGTTAAAGGAAATTAATTATTTCAGTCACAAGGGAGGAAAAATGACAAATGGGAAAAGCTGAGGAGGGCCAGGGGATTTTACAGGACCAAGGCTGTAGAATATGCTGGGCACTAGTGGGAAGCAGGAGAGAGATGCCTTGGGCTGACATAGAAGCAAGCAAGCAAGGTATAAAGGGAGGAGAGATAGGGACCCTGCACATCACAGAAAGACATTTCACCCTCAGATCGTGTTCAAGTCTGCACCATTCTTAAATTTCACAGACTGGCCTGTAAACCAAGAAGAAATCCACATTCGAGATCATTTGCAAAGAACCAGAGATAGGAGAGTTGGTTGACCATGGTGGTCCAAGTTATGGGTAGCAAAGATCAACTAAATGAAGCCGTTAGTTCTTCGCATGGCCCTCCATTCGTGGATGGAGAAGGCAGCTCTTTCTTTATCAGTTTCTTTATCAGAAGCACTCTGTCCTCTTGGCCCAGCATGAAATCACTCGTTTTCTTCATTCTTTGTGTCCATTCGAAAATCTGTTTGTCGACTGTATGTGTAGTTCAAAGATAGCGTTAGGGATAGAACTCAACCCAGGTCAGGTCATCAGGGTAGACATCCATGGTGCCTGGGTTCAAGCTTTACTAGAGGAGGGCCATGACCAATAGATTTGAGGCAAATTGTATCCTATCACTGGCAATGAGAAGCAGCCTGTGCCTCTGGGGGAGATGCCCCTTCCCAAATGAAGGCTGAAGATTCTGTCAATGAATGTTCCTCTCCCACAGCAGGGACTCTAATTTGTTTCGGGGCTACTTCTGTGGTTACCATCTGAAGACATGATGTCCCGTTCAGGGATCAGGCAACAGGAGGAGATGAGGGAGACCTTAGTCTCAGAGATCTTACACAGAGCTAAGGTCTACAAGCAGGATGACCAAGCCCAAGTCACAGCCTGTTACAGGTGCTTCACAGATGGTGACGGGTTCTGAAAGAGACACAGGAGGCACAAGGAATGCTAGAGCAAGAATATCTTTAGGAGGAACCGTGAATACGCAATCACAAAATGCTAACTTCCCTGAATATTCAGAGACCCTTGGGAAATTCTACGCAACCAAGACAGAGGAGGCTGTGGCTGAATGCTGCTAGATGATCCTTCAGGACCAAGGTCAAGACGTCCTAGCACACAGGTGGCCAGTATTTGGAAGCACAGATGTAGCCTGTGTTCTTGCAAGAGCCCAGCGGACTGTGATGTGTAATCCCTGGGAGACAGATTTTTATGAAAGCTAAGGCTTTTAAGAAAGAAACACAAAAGGTAGCATGGATTACGGCTGCAAGCTTTAGCTTTCAACACCTGGTACAAGGTCGTAGTACCTGTAAACATACACCAAACAAGGAGTCCTTAAATGACAGGTGATTTTTGTACCAGACTGCGTTGTCAGCACAGCTTAGTAATTGGGTGTTTTGTCAAGTGCTGTAGTGGTTAATAAAGAAAAAAAAAAGACAAAGGAAAAAAAATCATAAAAACCACTCTGGGAGTACAGGTGGGGAAGGCAACCTTGTTATCTTTTACCTGAACAGGAAAACTGCCTCACGCCATCCATTCGAGAAGCCCCCTTTGTCACCCAACATATTTCGGCTTCAATTCATTGGAAAGAATATCCCTGCTAGAAAATTCTGAGACTGGGTGCGTGAACAGAGCCACCATGACCAATTATGGTGCTGAGATGCTCCGTAAATCTGACATCTGGAGATGGCAAGCAGCCCCTGAAAATGAAGTGAGAATCAGGCAGAAGAAGCAATTACAGAGGAGACGGTGTGGACAGGTCTGTGCAGAAAGCTCACTAGCTATCCTAACCATCTGTCTCCCAGTGGAGGACTGAACAAACCCAGGTGAGCACGGGGGAAAGCCTCTGGGGGTCTGCCTGGTTCAGAGTGCTGCCTGATATGGTCTTAAGAGTTTAGAGAATGGGGGAGCAGCTTGGTGATGTATTCTTTAGCCATTTCATAAGGCACTTGCTTTTTTCTCTTCCCCAAAGAATGATCTGAATTCTTGGAAATGCAGTGCATGGTAAGTTCTCAGAAAAAAGCAAAGAAAAAAAAAGCCCTTGGGGAGAAAAGCAGCTTTCTCTGAATGTGGTATGACATTTACTCCTGTTCTTAAGACATTTCCAAGGATGTAGATGACTCAGTAGATAAGAGTAGTCACTACTTGAGCATGAGGACTTGAGTTCAAATCTCTAGCACCATGTAAAAGTTGGGCATGGCTGTTCATGTCTGTAATTCCAGAGTTGGAGGGTGGGGATTGGCAGATCCCCAGACCTCATAGGCCGGTCAGCATGGGCCAAGTGGAGAGCTTCTGGGTCAGTAAGAGAGACCAGACCGTTAAAAAAAAATGCAGAGAGCAATAAAGAAAGACGTTCAGCATTTCTCTCTGACTTCCTTGCTCATGCACATGAGTGCACACACCCTCAGTCCCACATGAGCATATCACATACAACACAGACAAAGGAAGAAACAGAAAAATCAAAGGATGTAGACAATATTTCTTAAAGAATTTGTTTATTACTAATCTTCTATCCAACCCAGGTTAGTCAAGTCTGAGTTTTCTCATGATTTCCTTGAGCACTCTGGCTCCAATCATCGCTTCTCTCCCTCTTCTGCACGATTCCCCGAACTCTGCCTAATGTTTGGCTTTGGGTCTGAATCTATTTTCATCAGTTGCTGGATGAATCAATTTCTTGAGTGGATTGAGGGCAGGTAGAAATGGGAACATGAGTGATCAGGTTGTGGGGGGCACGGAGGGGAGAGTGCTGAGGGGGACTGCTGGGGATACATCTTGGGATCAGGTGGAAACTGGTGCAGGAGAATCTCCCAGAAGTCTACAGTTTAGACTCCTAGCAATAGCAGATAAGTAGCCTGAGTTGGCCAACTCCCATGACCAGATTGGTACCTGGTCCAATTATCATTCGAGAGGCACCATCCAGCAACTGATGGAGGCAGATGCATAGACAACCCACAGCCAAACATAGGCGGAGTTGAGGAAACTGTGAAAGAAGAGGTGAAAGGAGTGTAGGAGCTTGTTTTATTTCTCGATTCTCCTCTGTGAAATGGGCTCCCACCTCTCCAGCATCCCCAAGACCCAGGAGGATGTTTCGTCATTTGTCCTATGTGAGCACTCTTTGCTCACAAGTGTTCGTGTGGCTCTTTCTTCTACCTGACTCCCACGTAACAGTTCTCCTTTGGGAAAGGAAAGGGTTGAACTCACTGCCCATCAGCTGATGCCTTAGACTTTAGGAATGCAGGTTCTTAGCTGTGCTGTGGAGCCAAGCTTTTCATTTACCTTTTGTTTACAGCTTATATTCATAAAAATGTTTCTCAGAAGGAATTTCACTGTGATCGCGAGGTAGACCTTTACATTTTGGTGTGAGGTGTTGAACCGAGAGCACTAGACTTGGACATCCCCAGTCTTCTTTTTATTTATTTAAATTATAAAACACAGTCTCACTAAATTGCACAGAGTGGATTTGAACTCACTCTGTAGCCAAGGTTGACTTTCAACTCCCAAGTCTCTTGGCTCAGCCTCCTGAGTAACTGGGATGTATGTTCAGCTAAAACAGGACTTTTGCTGGTTTGTCAAAATCAGGACATTTTCCCATCAAGTCCCCCTGAAAGCGCCCCTGTTGCTCTTTGGAGGTGGTGTGATTCTTAATGTGTGTCTCTGTCCATGAACTCCTGTGCCCTGTGTACACAGCTGCCTCTGGGTGTGTCTCTGTGTCCAGTAGGGTTTCCGTGGAGGAGTGAACCCATTGCACCATAATCACCCTGCTCTCCGAATTCCAGCCATCTGAGGACACATGCCAGACACACCAGGGAAATAAGTCACATACCACTTCCATTCTCAGAAAGCCTACTGACAGGGCATGACCAGTGCCCAGACAGGACTGTACAGACAGACCACGGGGCGGCTGACCCTCTGCATGTGCTAACTTGCCATGTAAATTAACATGCGTAGCATTTGGCTTTACTTGACAGAGCCTGAAGTTTAGCAGGTGACTGGTGAGCCGGGTAAAAGCCTCAGTAATGTAGTTAAGAGTAGACACCTGATTAAACACTGAATGGGATGTGTATTCTGGGTATTCAGAGGTATAAACTGTATACTCCCCACACGTGAGAGACTCAGTCAGGAGACGTGACCTGGCCCAGGCATGGAAGGAAAATGAGGCAGGTGGAAAGAGCATTAGACCTTGGGTATGTGTCTGAGATGTTTCACACAGCACATGTTTTTTCCTTAAACACAGATCTACAAAGCCCCAGCCACACAGAGGATCAGGACAAGGCTATCAGCCTCTAGGTGCAGGTGGTTAATGCCTAGTCTGCCGCTGGGACTCTCGGGAGCTTCACTGGTCCATCTGTGACAGCCCTAAGAGGTTGAGTCAATACACATAGCCTGATTCCAGAAACTAAGCTGAGAAACGGATCTTTGAGCAGCAGTATGCCAGGCTCAGGGGTGATGGCAGTCATGGTATTTCTCTGTAACTTCATGCCCTGAGCTGTTAAATATCTATGTAGAATGGAATTAACTGAAGGAAAACAGAGTAATCTTTTATCAGCAGCTACTGGTATAGGCAATCGGTGATAGGGAGAAGATATTTGTCTTTGTACTTGAGTTGTTGCCCTTGGATACATTTCCTTCCTTCCTAATTTCTCTTCATCTTTTAAGCCCAGTTGTACCAACTCCTTTCCCAGCCCATTCAGTCCACACTGGATCACCTTTGAGGCCGACATGTACCTTCACACTAATCTGGCTTCCAAATTTTAGTAGTTTGTACATTTTTTTCCTCATTGACCTTCTAACTCCACACAGTTAGGCTGGACGGATCAGTGTAAGTGCATGTATTTTTAACTTCTTTTTATTCTGATGATCTTTTTCATAGTACGGAGATCCTTGTAGATCTTTAATAAAGACGAACTAACTAGTTAATGTTACTCAGATAAATCCCTGGTCATCATCCCCTACAAAGTACCAGTCTCCTTTTCTGATGATAACATCAAAATGGTGGCAGGTATCTCTGGTGAGGACAATATTTGTTAAAATTTAAACAATACTGGGGTTCAGGCATCAGGTGTGATAGGAAATAATTCTACTACATACTAGAAACATACAAAGTATCCAAACTATCACAATAGAATAATAACTCAGCTTAAAAATTTTTGACTAATAGATTTGCTTTGAAATGGCACCTGGATAAACTGCTGTGAGATAGATGTTGCCAAATCTATCGATCTTCACCCATTCATCCATCCGATCATTTACCTTCTATGTTCAATACATACACGAATATGCCACACACACATGTACCACCAGTCATCTATCATCCATCCACCCACCCACCCATTCCTCTATCATCCATCATCCATCCATCCACCCACCCATTCCTCCATCTATCCATCCACCCATTCATCCATCCATCCATCCACCCACCCATCCCTCCATCCATCCATCCACCCACCCATTCATCCATCTATCCATCCACCCATTCATTCATCCATACACCCACCAATCCCTCCATCCATCCATCCATCCACCCATTCATCCATCCATCCATCAATCCACCATAAGTCATATAAGTATCCATTTACATATACCTCCACTCATTTATCACAATTCTATCCATTTCTCCATCTACCTATCGTCCATTTCTTTTATCTCTCAGGTCATTCGTCAAATATTTTGTTGAATGATATTTTATTCCTGATGGGCTATAAATGCTGGAAATTAAGTAATGAAGAAGATACACAATGTTTTAATCAAAAAAAATCTAATATGCTAAGATAAAGAATAAAACCAAATCAACCCATATAAACGCACAAGAAAAATGCCTGGTGACAAGCACTTTTTGCAGATGATGATACCAACAGGACATATAATTTGGTGATGGGGACCTCTATCAGCACAGTGGAATGAGACGTCTTCTCTGGGGAACTGACAGTTAAGCCAAGACGAGGACAATAATCATGCCGACTACAGACTCTTCTGTCTCAGACATAATGACAATAACAAGCAAAATGTCTTGAGGAGAGAATGGGTTGGGGTTTCATACAACAGAGGATAAGCCAAAGGACACCAAGATGGAAAGCTGGAGAGGGCGGGCAGTGCTGATGAACTCTGGGCATGTGATCAGACCTCAGCAGAACAGGTTTTATATGCCAGGTTAAGAAGCCTGGATTTTGTTCAAGAAAGGTGGAAAAATGGAAGATTTCAAATGTGACACAGGGTGTGTGCATGTGCTGGCTGAGTGCATTTGCCACTTCAATTGCATTAAAAGATGCAAGAAACCAGTCTTCTGGGACATGGCTTTGGGATGTTTGCCTTCCCAGAAGGGATGAACCCATCCAGTCAGAACAGAAGGACAGAGGAAGGGTTAATTTCCACTCACTATTCTGAATAAGAATGTTCAAATCTTTCTGCTCGCAGACTTATTATTTCCAGTGTTTGGGCCTATGCCCTTGATCCATTGGTTTCCTTGGTTCTCCGGCTTAGACTTATACTGATTTACCCCACCAGCTTGCTAGATTCTTCAGCTCCTGCATAGCCAACCATCAACATTTCCAGAAATCAATTACCACAATAAATCTCCTCTTACATATTTGAGTCTTATCAGCCTTTTTTTCCTCTGAAGTGTGACTAATGAAATGTTTGTGTGCACATATTCATGTGTGTACATGCATGTGTGTGTGTGTGTGTGTGTGTGTGTGTGTGTGTGTGCATAGAGGGTATTATATGCTCTGTTTTTAAAAAGCCACTCTGGCAAAAGGTCATTGAGAAGAATGAATAGAAGTGAGGACAGAAACTGGGCAGATCTGATGTCAGCTCAAGATATGGGATGGAAGGGGAGTGGGCTGTGGCTGGTGGGAGGGGTGGCCAGAGAATACTTAGTGTGCTTTGGTGGCTGGATGCTAGAGGAAAATAATTCCTACTACATAATGAAAATTTACAAACATGTTGAGGAGGAAGACCGAATGCTCCAGAGCATCATGCTGAAACCCTCTGAGTCTAATAGTCCAGTGGAAGTGGATGGAACAAACATCCTTGGACCGAGTCTGCCATTCTTAGGTATAGGCGAGGTCATTGACATGGTTAGATCTTGCATTCTGTACACATGTTTTCTCAGACCTGATGTTCCTACCTGGGGTATAAGGGAGATAGCATTAGAGTGGAGGATAGAAAGGACTCATGTGACCAGAGCAGTCTCCACAATTTTGAGATTCTGGGTTGGCACTTGAGAGGAGGCTCAGCAGGCAAGAGCATTTCTCACTCTTCCTAAAGACCCAAGTTTGATCCCCAGCACCCATTTCAAGTGGCTCACAAGGCCTCCAAGGGTTTGTGGACAGATGTGGACACATGTGGACATATGCATGCACACACACACATAAATAAACAGAGATTAAATTCAGAAGAGGAAAAGAAATGACTTCTTGGTGGCCTGCCTGCAAGTGGTTCTTCCCCTAAATTCTTCCTGTTTCTATTTCCACATGGGGCATCTGCAACTAGCCAGGAGCAGGAAGAAGCTGGAGAAAATGCGCCCTGTGGCTGGAACATCTTCATGTCCTCTGCTGGCCATAGCAAGGACAGCGGATACCTCCTCGTACCAATGGCAGGTTATCCTAACTGCTTTCACAGTATACTGCTCTTCCTAGGCTGGCCTTCGCTCACGGCATCACACATCTCTTCTGTGTCCACCACAGGCAGTGACTATCAAACAAAGCAGACTTGTCCACAGAGATTCAACTTAATTTACCATCCAGACTGTAGAGCAAGGCAATGAGAACTGGAGAAAATTTCGCCTAGGTAGAATCACGGTTCACCAGGGGAAATCTTGCTAGACCCGTCAAAATTGAACCAGATGTTATTAACTCACAAAGAACTGTGTGTCTGTAAAAAGGATGGGATCATTAACTAAGAAGACTGTGGCCGAGGTCTGAGGCACAGCTAAAGCTCAAAGTCAGTAGAATACATGAACTGGGTTTGGGGGAAGAATAAAGATCCAGGAAAAGGAGGCATTATCATTCATAATTGGGAAGAAATATGAAATTTAAAATTTTAAAAATCTGCAAAGCTTCTTCAGTGGGACACAAGAACACTTGTTCCTTGTCGAGAACAAACAGATGAATGGATTGAAGGGAAAGGGAAGAGAAGATGATGGTGGTTAGTGACTTGAGCCACACACAGCCGTCGGCCCAGGGGTTCCATTGCTGTACCGTCCAGGCAGGCAAGTCTGCTGGACCTCCCACCCCTTACACAATTCCTTCTGAGTTCTCTTCAGTAGTTTCTATGCATTGTTCTGATCCTCAATATTTGAAATTTTCAAAAACTTAATCTTTGGATTTATTTTCTTCCAGCTCATTCTCTTGGTCTCACTTATTCTCATGATTTTAAATGTTATAGACAAAGAAACCCATCTCAAACTAATTTCTTGACACTGGACTCCATCTACAGACACGAAATAAGTCTTAGTTTATTTTTCTCTTGTTCTGATAAAACTCCAAGGCCAAAAGCAACTCAGAGAGGTAAGGGTTTATTACATCTGATAGTCTACCATGAAGGGAAGTCAAGGCAGGAATCTAAAGGCAAGAATGGAACCGGAAGTCAGGCTTCTTATTAGTTTACTCTCTATGCCTTTCTCAGACTGATTTCTTATGCAGCTCAGGACCACCTTCCCAGGGCTGGTATATTCACCATAGGCTGTGCCCTTCCACATCAACCATTAATCAAGAAAATGCCCCCACCGACTTGCCTATAGGTCAATGTGATCGAGGCATTTTTCTCAATTGAGTTTTCCTCTTCCCAGATGACCCTAGCTTGTGTTGGTGTCCGACTGATTAAAAACTACCCAGAAGAGAATCTCTTGCCTCACCTTCTGACCCCATCTTTGGGCTTCTCACACCTGTGCTTTCATCTGTGCTTATCTACTTACATGTCAATCATATGCTCTTCACCTGTGCCTATCTACTTCCGTGCTAATCATATGTCAATCATATACTGTACTTACCATGTCCCACATTGATAACACCTTGTTCACGACCTCTGCCTCTCTCACCGTCCCATATAGGAAGCCACTCTCCCAGTGACTCAAGCAGAAATTCTTGGAGTCTTGTCATTTGTCTCTGTTCAATTTCTCTCCATAGACGCCTGTCACCTCTACTCCTTATCCCTGTCTAATCAGCATCACCCTCAGATTTCAGACTTACATGGAGCAGAACACAGAGTGCTGCAGGCATCTACCTGCTTGACACTCACACATAGGAAATATTCTTGGGATTTTAATGTTCTTGTACGTTGGTTCCATCCCTGTGGCTTTCTGAGTCTGTTTCTATAAAATCATTTTTCCTCCTGTTGGTGAGACTCTCACTTTGAATCTTTCTGTCCCAGACCTGATCTTAGTGAACACAGACGTAGGGGATCTGAACAAGATTCTCAGATCTTGCCGTGGTGTAGGAGGTCCTTCTCCATTTGTATTGCTTTCATTGGTTGAATAAAAAAACTGCCTTGGCCTTTTGATAGGGCAGAAATCAGGTAGGCGGGGTAGACAGGATGGAATGCTGGGAAGAAGGGAAGTGTGGCAGACGCCATGTTTCTCCTGCCCAAGACTGATTCTGGTTAGGATCTTTCCCGGTAAGCCACAAACTCGTGGTGAACACATTATTAGAAATGGGTTAAATCAAGATGTGAGAATTAGCCAAAAAGGGGCTAGATATAATAGGCCAGACAATGTTTAAGTGAATATAATTTCTGTGTAATTATTTCAGGGGTTAAGCTAGCCAGGCGCTGGGAACGCAGCTCGTTTCTCTTACCACATTGCTGTGTTCTGGGCATAGTGTTCTTTGACTCAGAGAGGTGACTTCATGTATCTTTTGGGGCATTTAAAAGATTTCTTACGGCATTTGTGAGAAGGGCCCTGACAGCTTTTAGATTAGTGCTGACTTGGTCTCTCTACTAAAGTAATAACTCCTAGATTCCCCAGGAACCCCACATATTCTTGCGTCTTTTCTTTCTAGAGAGTGTGGAACCAACTATCATGTGAGCTTCCTACAGCCTGCGGATGGTCTTTCCCTGAGTTTGGATGATTTTTCCTTCACTCCAGGTTGAGACTCACCAGACACACACACACACACACACACACACACACACACAGAGAGAGAGAGAGAGAGAGAGAGAGAGAGAGAGAGAGAGAGAGAGAGAGAGAACAGGGCTTCTCTTCTGCCTCACCCGTCTCCACTCAGCTTGTTGCTCCTTGATCCAATGCATAGGTTTCCCTGTCCTATTTAGAACTGGGAGGAGGCTAAGCTCTGGTTTCTCTCCTTGCACAGGGATCTGACCCAGGGAGCAAGCAGTCCCTTTAGAGACACCTGATTCATGTCCCTTCTCTCACACATCACAGTAATTCACACTCTGGAGTTCACTGTCTGGCGATTATCCTTTGAGATGCCTGTCTTAACTTTTTTTCTTTCACATGGTACGGCGACCCATCCTTGCACCATCTCCTTGGATGTAAAGTTAGAAAGGACTGTCCTGCACGTGTGAGACTCATAAAATTACTGACTTCCAGCTCGCATTTCAAATCAGGACAAGAGGGAGGTTCAGCACCTTCATTTCCACCCCTGATCATAGGAACTCTGAAAAGCAGATATTTAATCAAAGCTAGTTTATTTCTCCTGGTGTATTGTTCTTGACCTGACTTCTGGCTGCTTTTACTTTAAAAACAAATGAAAAACTAGGCCTAGCGGAACACAGCTGTAATTGCAGCATTCTGGATGCTGAGGCAGGAGGATGGCAAATCAGAGACCAGTCTCTCTCTCTCTCTCTCTCTCTCTCTCTCTCTCTCTCTCTCTCTCTCTCTCTCTCTC
>JAQHUG010000018.1:8601456-8625843 GCA_028555095.1 Dicrostonyx torquatus | reverse complement strand
CAAAACTAATAAATAAAAACTGACAGGAAGCCTGTCTTCGCCGCACATTGCAATAGTCCCAGCACTCAAGAGGCTGAGGTGAGAGAACTGTAGTGAATTCAAGGGTAGGGTGCATTAATTCATGTTCCAGGAAAGCATGGTTCTGACCCCCTCCTATGGGAAGACTTGCCTAAATCTCCCTCACCTCTTTCTGACAGCCTCACCATCTCTGCCCCAGCCTTCCAGAGAAGATTCTCTTGTCTAACGGGAGACACCATTCCCTTGACAGCCTACTTCCTTCAGAATGAGGGTTTACAGGCACAGTGGAAAAGAAGAGCCTGGGAGCCCGGGGAAGACTTGGTCATTTGCCCTGCTGTGGCTGCACACATCACATTTCTGTCCTTTGACGGTACCCTTCAACCCATCTCCCTGCCACTCATCTATCTTTGCTTCTGGACTCTGCATCACTGACGGTGCAGGTATGATGGGAGGTCTCAATACACAGATGCTAAGGGACAGTAGTGCATTGCTTAGCCTTACTCATCATCATGCACACAGCCTTGGAAGGCAATGCCAACGTCTTTAGGTCCAGGAGCAAAGATGCCTTCATGTTCTTGCCTTTCTAGGTGGGCTGCGGAGCCCACTCTCACTTCTGCAGTGAATATTCCACTGTCTACATTGTGTTCCAAATTTAGCTCTTTTGTCTCTAGAATCGATGCACCTGATAGGCCAGAAAGTGTGAGTTATTACAGTGCTCTTGAATTTTATTACCAATAGCAATACCCTGGGCCATTTCTTCCTAGAGAGTCAAACCTAAGGGTCTCAGTCTACAGAGGCTGCCTAGGTGGAATTTGAATCCAGACGTGTGTAAATTGTGGTGGATGCTTGCTTTGCCTGGGGTGGGGAATCTTGTGAGTGTTTTGGGGGTGCTCATTTCCTGTATCTGCTAATGCAAGTGTTAGGGTCTTCTGTTTAGGACCCAAGAACAACACTAATTTACAGTTCATATGTGTATGTGTGTGTATTTTTCACAGACAGTATTGTCTTTGTAACATCAATGGGAAGAACGCAAGTTGACTTAAGGAAGGGAATAAGATGCACCTCACTGAACTTTGTCATGTAAAAAGCACAAGTCACTTTGTGTGGTGGCCAAGTTAAATAAGAACAGAGTGGTGGTTGCTTCATGAACCCTGGCATGCCTGTCAGACGTACAGGTGAGGAGGCTGGAACCCGGGAACATATGAACGTGTCACTGGTAATTGTCATGGGCAAGGCTTGAGAAGAACAGAAATAAAGCTATGCTAACACACATGTCAGTTATCCTTCAGCATTCTGGGCACAGTTTATAAAAGAAATGGCATTTGGATTGTGACTTGAAGGATGATAGACATTTACTGGGCTAGGGAATAGTAGACAAAATAGAATCATTGGGAATCAGATTAATTGAATCTTTTAGCATCCTCTCAGAGCTGGGGCTTGACAGCATCAAGCCTTTTTCTTTGTTTTCAAGAGCAGGCCTCTCTGTAGCTCCAGCTGCCCTGGAACTCTCTGTGTAGACCAGGCTAACCTTGAGATCACAAGGTCCACCTGCTGAGACTAACAGTGCACGCCACCAAGGCTGGCAGCCTCAAGCCTCCTTACAGCTCTTGTCCTGTGTAAAGGGGACAGGATGATATCGAACTCACAGGATTTTAGGGTAATTTAAAGAAAATCAAATGTGTGAAAGATGTGAAGAGTGGCGTCTTGCATTTAGCTAAACTTTCTCAAAGGTTCATTAGAAGTGCGATATAGTTACATGGACACATTGTCTTTCGGAGGTATGAAGTTCACAGTAGAGTGACACTGCCCCAGTGAGACGGCTGTCCTTATAAGAAGGGGGAATGTGAGTATAGAGACAGGGAGGGGAAATGATATAGACAACACCATGGAAGGACAGAAAAGAGATCAAGTGAGATGTGTGCAAACAAAAGAACGCCTTTGGAGTACAGAGAGACTTCCCACAGAGCTGCCTGGACAGGCACAGCCTGACAGACACTGCTGGCCTTCTGGCATTGAGACCTGAAGCATGATCAATTTCTGTAGGGTCGAGTCATTTAGCTTACAGTATGCTCTGTGGCACCCATAGAAAATGAAGACAAATGGATGCTCTAGGTTAGATGACCGGAAAGATGATAAGGGGTGGCACGGAGGACTCTGTGGGGTTTGCCTTGCAGTAGTACGGACCAAGTTGTTTCGTAGGACAAGCAGAAAGGCTATGAAGAAAACGCCATGGCTGCCTCAGAAAATATAGGGGCAGCAGTGGAGGAACAGGGAGATGTCGCCATGGTCAGGAAGATTTCTGCTGCCCATGCTTAGGAACGCTGTCCCAATGTCAAGCTGAAGCTCTGGGGAAATGAGCAGCAGAAACAGTAACATTGCATTCTAACTCCTGGTTCTCCTTGGGCATAATTCATTCATCTCTAGCAATTTCTAAGATGACTCTGATTGATTATACTATTACTGTATGAAGAACTGTATATCAACAGGGAAAGTTAGGCTGGCTGCCAGCCCATGCACAGCAGGATCCTTTGGATCCCTGGGCTGCAAGGTTCAGTGCACCAGCGGGGAGGGAATTCTCTCTCTGAGAGCTCATCCTATCCCCAGGAAGCCTGCCCAGAGATAGCCTTTTGTCTTCTATCAGGGAAACCTAGGGGTAGAGCAGAGCTGTCCTCCCGAGGCTGTGAACTCTGATTCAGGCCAGGATTTTTAGGAAATCCTGCAGAATGAAGTGCTGGCACCCTCCAAGCCAGCATGGAGGTGTCAAGAACACTGTACTTCTCTGAGCAGCTCTGGTCTGGGAATATTATCTCTTCCTGTACTGTGACAGATCTCCCTGTACGTGTGGAACCCCAAGACTGGCTGCATCCCAGACACCTTCATCCGTCCAGGCATCCTCTCCAGTGGTCTTGGCTGCGTTCTTCTCTTCATTCACATTTGTGTTTCTTCTTTCAGCTTTAGATACCTTGGAAAGGAAGCATTGAGTCTCCTCTGTGTTTGTCACAAGGGGCTTGTACAAAGTAAGGAAAACTAACTCCGGTGCTTTTTCTAGAGGAGAGCTGAGCTGTTGGCATTTCCAAACAACACACCTGTAGGACACACCCACCTCGTGCATTGACTAGCTTTTGAATGAAGAAATGACTTGTGGCAAGTTTCCCCTTCATTCTACACCAGGACAACCCCACCCATCCACATCCAAAGCCTTGAGAACAAAAGGAACGAAACAGCTTTTGGTCGATGAGCTCCCATTTGCCGAGTGACGCTCAGAATCAGGTCACCGGGTAAGTCCTAAGATGAAAAACCCCCAGGCACTTTCAGTGTGCTCAGGAGATGTGCACTGTAAAGAGATCTGTGAGTTTCCACACGATGTGGGTGTGAAGATGACACTTCACGGTGTACAAGGAGCAGTGCAGGGGAGACACGCCTCTCTCTGCTGTCCCTATCATTTCCGAGCCTGCAGAAGGTTCTCGCCCATCTGGCTCCCTGGGGTCCTTCTGGATCTGATAACGTTGGTCTGGCACTGGAGGAAACCCCATCATCTGGAATGAGTGTGGAGGCCCCGGGGGCGGGGTCTACATCATCTCCTTTAGTCCTTTTCAATGGTGTTGTTCTTGGATTCTGTAACTGCAGGTGCCTCAGTGGCTATGGTGTGTTGAGAAAGAACCTGGGCTCAAAACGACCTTGAGTCTGGTGGCCCTGAGTCATCTTTGAAAGTTCCCTCACTACCTTTCTGATCTCCTGAAAACCTGTGTTTCAGATTTACCACAAGTACGGCAGGACTGCACAGGGCAAAGCGCTTGAGCCACTGCACAGGCTCCGGAGTGCTCTTTGTAAGCACTGGATGATATAATGGTAGACTCAGCAGGTGATAAATATTGACTTGCCATAAAGTAGGACTCTTAGGAATGAAGAGACAGCTTTGTTCTTAAGAGCATGCATTGCTTTGGTGGCCGACTCAAATTCAGTTCCCAGTAGCCATGTCTGGTATCTCACAGCTAGCTGTGATTCCATTTCCAAGGGATCAGGTGCTTCTGCCCTCACAGGTACCGACCTGCAGTCATGCGCACATATCCATATACGCACACATAATTGAAAATTTAAATTAAAAAGTGGGACTCTTTGTAGTAAGAAGGCCGCTAGTTTGTTCCTGGCTGCTTAGCCGAAATAATCACACAGAAACTGTATTTTTAAAGTCCTGCTTGGCCCATTAACTTTAGCTTCTGATTGACTAACTCTTTCATCTTAATTTAACCCATCTCCATTGATCTGTGCATCACCACAAGGTCGTGGCCTACCAGCAAAGTCTCAGCATTTTATCTCCAATGGTGGCTCCATGGCTTCTCTCTAACCCTGCCTTTCTTCCTCCCAGCATTCAGTTTAGTTTTCCCCACCTAGCTTAGTTCTGCCCCGCTAAAGGTCCAAAGCAGTTTCTTTATTCATTAATGGTAATCACAGCATACAGAGGGAACTCCCACATCAACTCTTGATGCCTGCTCATCTCTTGCCTTCCTAGCTGTTCCAGGACAAGCTGCCACCACTTGCTGACTGTGGAGATGGAGGGAGGAGCCTTAATTCATCTTTATCCTCATCTTCCAATGCAGAGTATCCTTGTGCTCCCATTTCAGAAAGCCAGAGGGTTTCATAGTGACTGAGATCTGTCCACTGGTCAACAGTGGCTGAAACTCTTCATGCATGATCCCATCACCTTCTTCCCCTGTCTTCTGGCCTATCCCATCTCTCGGACCTCAGAGGTTCCTTGACAACCTTCATTGTTTTCAAAACCTCACTTTTTCTTTCCTTAATACTTCACACCCCAGTTCCAAGGCAGAGTCAGTGTGTGTCAAAGACCAGGAAGGCAAACATCGGGCTGCAGGGTCCTCTGTGTGCTGAACACATTTGCCCTGTCCTGGGGGGACACAATGGCTGTTGGGCACTCTTACTGAGACTTCAGAAGGGAGGGCATAGGACTGTGGTGGCAGCTGCAGACATTACACTCTCTGCCTTGCCAAGAGAGCCTGTGTGGGCTGATCCAGCATGGAAATAGCTAGAATCCAAAGGCCAAGTGTCCTTCTGGCAGTCACCTGGCTTGTTCTTCTCCAGTCTATCTGTCTTCTGTGTGGGAGGCAACAAAACGGTGCTGAAGTCAGTGCATAAGACAACCAGCAGCCATGCCTGCCATGACAACTGAAACTGAGGCCCACTGGTGAGAATATTTTGTCATCCCCCCACCCCGCCGCCGACCCTCACTCAGGAAAAGGCATGCAGAGAATGAAGCGACAATCCTCCACTTGTGCCACTACCAACACATGGAGCTGGACTCTGCTCTCCAGCCTGAGTCGTTTTTACTAAGGCTGCCCTTTAAAAACAAACCTAGATACCCCACATACATAGTCTACCATCTCGTTAATCAACATCCAGAGGCATCTTTTCCCTTCACTCTTCGTCTTCAGCACCCTTTGTGATGCCCTGGGCACAGCTGTCTGTGAGCATGTCTATGAGCACAACTGTCTGTGAACACATGATGTGGATTCCTACAGAATGAGGTGGTGATGGAAGTGCCTCCTTTCCACAGTGTTGAAAGCTGAACTCTGAGATCTGCCTAGGAACACACATTTCTCAGAGTTTCTCTTTAAATACAATATCCCCAGTTTGGAGAATTCCCCCTCCCCCCCTTTTCTTCAAACCCTCACACAGAAGAAGACAAAGCTGTAACCAGCTAAGGACACATTGTTTGGATTGGACGAAAGCGTTTAAACTTGACTCCTCATGGGTTCCAAACAAGGACATCTTATATCAGACAACAGATATCAATCACCATTATACCCTCTCTTCTATGGAGATCAATGTCTCTGTCCACCTGTACATTGGCTCGAGCCCTCTGCCTATTGACTTGCAGAAGTGTAAGCTTTTTGTTCTTGAAAGGTCCCTGGAATCGTCTAGACTTTCTTTCAACTTCTCTTAAAAGTGGAAGCTAAGTACAGAGTCGTTACACCCGAGTTCTCAAAGCTGGGTCCCAGGTTCAGCTCTTAGAGATGTCACCTAGAGCTTGCAAAGACACAGGGATGGCTCACTGGGGTACACCCAGTGAAAACTTTGAAACTTGACCCCATCCCCTTTGAAATGAGTGGCTGAATTAATCTAATTCTCTGCACTTACTCATTGAAGTCAGACCTAGTGCCTGCCGTCTTTGAACTTGGGGAGTCTGCTTTGCTCTTTTATGAGAAATACATCTTGGCTGAGCTCTCTTCCCTTGCCCATACAGAGAGGCTACAAGGGGCAACCATCTTCTCAGATACAGGGATGAGAAACTGTGATACGTGATGGCAGTTGTCAACCAAATGGATCTGGAAACACCTAGGAGACAGACCTCTGAGCATATCTGTGAGAAGTCTTCTGGATTGGTGTGAATGAGATGGGAAAACCCCTCACCACAAATATAGGTGGCACCATTCTGTGGACTTAAATCCCAGACTGAATAAAAAGAAGAAAGTGAGCTAAACACCGTTTTTTTTTTTCTCTCCACGCCCTGACTGTGGCCTTCATGTGAGCAGTTGCCCCATGTCCCTGCTGCCATGCCTTGCTTGCCAGGACTGTGCCCTTTGTCAGAGAGCCAGGATCTTTATTTAGCTTGCTTCATTCCAGGTACTTGGTGACAGCAACGAGATACAGCCTAACACAGGAGCAGGGCAGGAAAGTCTTTCCCCGAAGGGTCCCCAGACCACATGGCTTCACTGCACTGGAGAATGTATAGCCATTGGGCAGGACACAGAGGAAGCTCTGTTTTTTCTCCTCCTCCTTCCCAATGGTGGGAAAGAAGGTGGAGACAGGTGACCCTGCAGTGAGTAGGGTATAGCTGTGTGGGATAGTTGTGTTCTCTGTGTGTATTTGAGGTTCAGGCAACAATTCGTAAGTTAGGACAGATTTTTGTTTTGATAAAAGGGAAAAAAGGTTGACTTTGAGCCACACTTCTGGACACTCTACTGGCTATGACCACAGGCATCTGTGCCCATACCCAGTGACATCCACAGGTTCCAGGGCCACCACATGATGAAGAGAACGGGTAAGGGTGGGCCCGGGGCACAGCTGCCACATGGGGCTGAATGCTTCCTTCTAGGAAGGATGTCGCTGCATTCTTCTGGAGGTGTCGTTCTGGCCTTCCGGGGATTTCCTGGGGATCTGCTGCCGAAAGTGGAAAAATATGTGCTCTTTAATTGCTCATGATCCCTGGAAAATCCCGGGTGTGGCCACTCTGAGCGGTGCCTTAGCCAGAAATAGGAAAGTGTTTAGAGGTTTGGAGAAGGAAATGTGAAGCTGGGGGTTGCTGGGTTCTCACTCCTCTGCTGTTTCTCCTTCCACATTTCCTCCCTGCTCCTTCCCGAATCAGGAATCCTGGAGATCAGACAGCTATAACCTGAGGACCACGACTATGATGGGCAGCATGGCTTACCTACTTGAAGGATATCTAGGTCTAAAAAGCTTCAAGTTCTTAGGGCAAAAGAGACTATGTCTCTGGAGGCTGCCCTCTTCAGAGATTGTTGTTTCAAACCTATGGTGCTACTGGGGGGGGGGCTGTTGCTGCCCCACTCACCCATTAACACAGACGGCTTCAGGCCATCAGCCTTTGTGTGACATGCCACAAGAAAACACAGCATCTTTGCCCACAGTAGTTGAGGCTGAGTTAGGAAGTTGTATTTGTTGGGTGGTTTTCTGGTCTCATCCGAGGATATCCAAAACACTCTATCCATAAAGAGTTTGGTCCCTTACCTCTAAAGAGCCTTAACCTGTAGCATTTGGGTTTTCAGGTCATTGCCATTTTCTCTGATAGTGTTAAAGCAATGGGTGTTGGAAGACAGGTATACCCTCACGCACTGTGGTGGGGTTTAGACTCAGTCATCCTTCATGAAAGCAGCTCATTAATCTGCAAAGTACTAGCCAAAGACACCCTTCCCCGCCGCCCTGCACACACCCGGCTCACATTCTCATGCGTGGCCAAGAACAGCTGTTGTAGAGAGAACCAGAGATTCCTAGTACCGAGGATCAGTGTTGAGTCATTCCCGGGAAGGCCAATCAGCTCACCACACCTACAGGCGGGGCTGTTCACCCTCACAGAAGTTCTTTGGTTTGGGTCAGAGTTGGCTTTGTTCATTTTGTTTTATTTTATTTTCAGCCTTGTACACACTGGCTTTGCTGAGCCATACTGAAGTCAGCTAGGTCGTGGCTGGAGGGTGCTCCATGCCTGTGCTCTGAGCAGGAGACTGGGAGGCTACCCTGCAGCATGCCATGATATGGATCTCGAGAGCTTAACTCTGCTGCACACATTTTCAACATCAGGCCACACTCAGTGAAGCTCCTGAATCCCTGGGATAAGGGGGCGGGCAGCTAGTAGCACTCTTGGGTGACGTTGTAGCCTTGATCTTTCATGCACAGCCAGGGATACTCTAAATTTCCACTGCAGCTCTGCCCTCCACTGTTCCATGTGGACTTGTCTGAGTGTCTGCATGGACTTCATTATCACATGCAACAGCGGTCAGACTCTGTCAACCATTTGCCAGGACTTTGACGGCAATTTCGGTATTGTCTTAGTCAGGGTCACTATTGCTACGAACCACCAGGATCCAAAAAACAAGTTGAGGAGAAAAAGGTTTATTTGACTTACACTTCTACATCATCATCAAAGATGTCAGAACCACAACCCAAATGGGGCAGGCACCTGGAGGCAGGAGCTGATGCAGAGGCCACGGAGGAGAGCTGCTTACTGGCTTGCTCCCCATGGCTTGCTCAGCCTATGTTCTAACACCAGCCACAGATAGTACACAGTGGTCTGTGCCCTTTCCCAGCAATCACTAATTAAGAAAATGTCTTGCAGGTTGACCCACAGTCTGCTCTTATGAAGGCATTCCCTCAATTGGTGTCCCTCAAATGACTAAAGCTTGTGTCAAGTTGACATAAATATAGCCAGTACATGAGCTCACAAAGATCCGAGACATCCCCCAACCCTTTTCTCCCTGCCTGCTTCCTCTCGAGTTCCTAGAAGGGTAGCTCCGTGTACCAGTTAGAGTGACTGACACGGGCAATGTGCTCACCTTTGTGTGGCATCCAGGGAAGGCTGTCTTGTCTTAGTTTTCCGTCCCAGTGGGCTGCTGCAGGGGGACACCATATGCAAGGACCATGTGAGTGGCCTGCACTCACACTGGCACACATACAATAGCTGTCCTCATCTAAAGCTCATGGAAGGAAGTAGTTAGGGAGAAACCGAGGAGGCCAGTCCTCAGTTGGTGCTATTCCGCAGGAGGCCATCTCCCGCAGGCACTACACTACTGCTGGAGTTGCCGGGCGGCAGTGATCATGCTGTCAACAGGGGAATCCCAGCCAAGCTTGCTTCACTACAAGACTTGCAGAGCCGGGGTTGTAGGTCATCAGGGATGAAACCCTGTTGAAGCCACCACACCAGCCATAATCCTGACTCAGTCTACCTAGGCGGGCTAGTTCCCTCACCAGGTGCCAAAAGGTACTCCCTCCTGACTTAAAGGTCTTACATTTAAGTTTGAGGCCTCTCATTGCTTCCCAGTTGGTGATCAGGAAACACACATGAGTGTCTTGGTCACTTCTTTCATTGTGTGACATGATACCTGGGCAAAGCAACTTAGCACTTTCTTGTAAACTTAAATAAATCTAAATATGCACATATTACTTAGTGAGAGGTGTTGATGCTTATTTTTTAGGTAGTATTTCCTATTTATTACTGCCCACATTGAATTGTGAGGCTTCCCCATGTGTATGCAAACTTATTAATATCCACAGTTTAGCTGCTCAAGATAAAATTGAAAAAAGCCCCTTAGCAAAGAAATAAGAAAAAAAAACTGTTTGAGAACACTAGAGGAGGGCAAAGTAAGTTCCAATTCACTTTTAGTAACTGTGCTGGCTAGTTTTTTTGTCAACTTGATGGAAGCTAGAGTCATCTGGGAAGAGGAAATGAATCTTAACTGAAAAGAATATGCTTCTATCAGATTGGCCTCTAGGCATGACTGTGGGGTCATTTTCTGAGTTACTGACTGATGTAGGACGGGACGGCCCACTGCCTAGGCCTGTGGTCCTGGGTTGTTCAAGAAAGTAGACGGAGAAAGCCATGAAGAGGGAGCCAGGAAGCAGGCCCCTCCGTGGCTGATGCTTCAGATAGTAGTGGATATCTCAATCGTTCCAGGATAACAAAATCTTGGGAGTAGAAATTGAGATAAAGACCTGAGAAATCCAAAAGCAGTGGAGAGTCCATTGACTGACCCTTTCTCCATGTTTTTCCCAAGCCAACAGCACCTTCAAATCCCTTGGAAATCCTCTCTTCCCTCTTCCTGTCCTCTCTACCAGACCTCCACAGTCCTCCAAGAACTCTATGGCTAATTCTGGTCAGCCAAACACTGATTCCATCCTTTGATTCAAGGTGTCTTTATTGGCACAGTGAAATGTCTGTATTCAAGGTGTCTTTATTGGCACAGTGAATTCTCCCACAACACCAGTTTCTGCCCTGACTTCTCTTCATGATGAACCATAGCTGAAATAACCTTTTTCCTCCTCCAAGATGCTTTTGGTCACCATGTTTATTCAGGGACATAAAAGAAAAACAAACAAACAAACAAGCAACAGCAAACAATCCACCTAAATGAAGTGCTAGGTCTTTCCTCTTGAGATTGGGAAGGCTGTAGCAGAGGCTATAGTTAGGGCACTAACACAGAAAAGGGAAAGGAAGAAATAGCTAGTGTTTCACTTCACAGATGGTCTAGCTGTCTATGCACAGCATTCGAAGGAACATAAGTCCCACTGAAGAAATTAAATGGATTTAACAAGACCGCAAGATAACATTTCATATAAAAACTCATTGGTGGAGGAACAACCATGGCGTAAAATCACAGCAGACTCAGTAATAGCCAGGAACATGTTTTGTGAGGGATGGACAAAAGTATAGCGATGATTATTAGCCGGCTTGGTGCTGCCTAGCAGGAAATCCCAGAACTGAGCAGGCAGAGGTCAAAAGATTGAGGGATTGAGGTCAGTATGGTGGGGACACATGTAACCAGACCCTGCCTCAGAAAAGCAAAAGTAAAAACTCAAAAACAGTAGTAAATATTGCCAAGAGAAGACTGAAAAGCCTAGAAAAGTAGAGACAGAAACTCTGTCTCGAGAAACAAAAACAAACAAACAAAAAAAGTAGAGACAGGTCATGTTCACACAGTGGAGATGGAATGCTCCTAATCCAAACTCCAGCGAAGTTGTTTGAGGTAGTCGGTAAGCTTTACTTAAAACGTGTCAATTCTCAGAGCACAGAGGGTCCAGCTATCCCGAGGAGGCTGGAAACAGCCAACAAACAGCCTGACTTCAAAGGCTTGTGTTCACATGTACCTGAACATAGAAACTAAAATTTCTTGTGGAAAACACTGTACAGAGAAAGACTCTACAGTTGTGAAGAACACAAATATTTCTCAGATAAGACAAAAGGCAGAAAGCATGGAAAAAATTCCTTATTTTTCTCAGGTAAAGTCATCTGCTTTTCAAAGTATACTATTGAAAAAAAAAACATAGGCTGGCATGGTTCACTGGGTGAGAGTACTTATTGCTTAGCTTGATGTCATAACTGATCCCTGAGTTCTATAGGCTATGAGGAGGGAAATAACTCTTACAAGTTGTCCTATGACCTCCATATTTGCTTTGTATCACATAGACCACCCCAACACACACATTCACAGACACATACACACACACACATTCACATACACACAAACAACATGTAAAAAGAGTCTAACACTATAGGTCAGTGGTAGACCATTTATCTAGTATGGGTGAAGTCCTGGTTTTGATACACACACACATACACACACACACACACACACACACACACGTTAAAAAAAGCCATACCCTTCTCCAAAAAGGCATGTTCAAAAATAATAATAAACCTGATATCCAGAATAAAAAGAATTATAGTTTTGAAAACAAAGTTCTTGTCTGATTTACATGACTTTATTGAAATAAGATGAAAATTATGTTTTAGCCCTGAGTTAAGTTTTTCAATAACCACTTCTCAAGAGCTATCAAAGTGAGTCAGGCCCTGATGTCTATGTCACATGAAACTGCACAGTGGCATGGAGCACTGCATAAGTGTGGGTGTGACAGGTTTTCTTTCTCTTTTTACATTTATTATTATTATTATTATTACTTTACATTCTGACTGCTGTTTCCCCAGCCTCCTCTTTTCCCAGTCCCTCCCTACCGTGTTCCCTCAGCTCCCCATCCCCATCCACTCCTTCTTTGTTTCTCTCCAGGAAAGTGTGGGCCTCCCACGGATATCAACCAAACATATCAAGATGCAGCGAGGCTAGGCATCTCCTCTCATATTAAAAGTCTACTCCGGGCAAGACAACTCAATATGAGGAAAAGAGTCCCCAAAGCAGGCTAAAGGGTCAGAGAGTCCCTCTCCCACTGTTAGGAGTCCCACAAGATCAAGCTACACACTGTCACAAGTACGCAGAGGGTCGAGCTCAGTCCCATGCAGGCTCCCTGGTTGCCTGTTCAGTCTCTGTGAGCCCCGAGTGCAGGTTAGTTGATTCTGTAGGTTTTCTTGTGGGGTCCTTGACCCCACTTGTTCCTACAACCCTTCCTCCCGCTCTTCCACAGGATTCTCTGAGCTCTGCCTAATTTTGGCCGCGGATCTCTGCATCTGTTTCCATCAGTTACTGGATGAAGTCTCTCTGATGACTGTTGGGATAAGCACCAATCTACAAATATCACTTGGAGTATTATTAGGAATCAGTCCATTGGCTTTTCTTTTCTAGTTCTGTTTGGTTCTATTCTAGGTCTCTGGGCCATCCAGCTTTTTTATCCTGACCCTCCAGGCAGTGTTAGAGGTGGGCTCACTCTCATGGCATGGATCTCAGTCTAGACCACTCATTGGTTGGCTATTCCCGCAATTTCTGTGCCACCTTTACCCCAATACATATTGTAGGGAGAGCAAATCGTAGGTCGAAGGTTTTGTAGCAAGACTAGCATCCCAGTCTGTCCACTGCAAGTCTTGCCCTGTTACAGGAGATGGGTAGTTCAGGTTCTGTATCCCCCATTGGTAGAAGTCTCAGCTAGCGTTCCCCTGGTAGATGTCTGGAAGTTTCCGCTGAACTACGTTTCTACTTTACCATAAAATTGTAACCCCTATTCTAGCATCTCTCCCAGTACTCTTCTTCCATTCTCCCCCAACCTGATCTCTGCTGTTCCCATCCCTACAACCCTCCGCTTCTCCTCACCCTGCTCCCACCTATTGACCCAAGATATCTATTCCCCTTTCCAGGGAGATTAATGCTTGAGCCCTCCTAGCTACTTAGTTTTTGACTGTGGATTGTAGCAAGGTCATCCTTTACTCTATAGCTATATCTACTTATATGTATTTACAAAACATACTGTGTTTGTCTTTCTGAGTCTGGTTACAGGTGTTCTATGCTGTGGACTTTCACTCATTTTTGTCAGTATTGGTAAACCAGGCCTTTCTGTGAGTACCAAAATGCTTGTATCTCTTAACATGTCTTTGGTACAGCTCATGGCATCTACTTAACCATTAATGGGAAGGAGTCTTGTTAGTACACATGCTTATTAAGGTTTTAAATATTGCAGGAGCCCGCTTGTTGGTTCCCGGCTGGTCAGCCCCGAAATAATCACCCAGAAACTATATTATTTAAATCACTGCTTGGCCCATTAGCTCTAGCTTCTTATTGGCTAACTCTTACATCGTAATTTAACCCATCTCCATTAATCTGTGCATCACCATGAGGTCGTGGCCTACCAGCAAACTTCCAGCGTGTCTGTCTCTGGCAGCTTCATGGTTTCTCCTTGACTCTGCCTTCCTTCTCCCAGCATTCAGTTTAGTTTCCCCCACTTAGCTAAGTCCTGTCCTGCTATAGGTCCAAAGCAGTCTTTATTAAACAATGGTATTCACAGTATATATAGAGGAATCCCACATCAGTAAATATCAAATATCATGAGTCAAAGCAGTAATCACACTTGTTTACAGTCTTCTGCTTTTCTTAAAATTGAAAAGTAGGTATGGGGAACTCTTTCCAAATGAGCACGTACTATACTGTACAGGGGAAATATTAGTTCAGACCTTACAGAAACCAGCACAACACTCTATAATGAAGGTCTCAGCTATTGATCAAGGATAGATTTTTTTTATTCACGATATTTTAGGAGATTAAAAACTAAGTCTCCTTCCCCTCTTTTTAATTACAAGTTGACAGTTTTAAAAGAGTAAGCGTTCATTTAAGACCCACCTTCTTCATAACTCAGTCTCATTATCCGGACACAAACAACTTCTCTAATACACAATTCCACACAGCTCTGATTCCTCTGTACTCAGAATCCAACTATGATGATGGAGCATTATTATCTACAAGTATATTTTCAGACACAGGACTTGTGCTGCTGAGAACTACCATAAAATCCCCCTTTTACACGTCTTTTAGTCTTTCTTGGCATCAGATTTCTTGTTTGGAAGCCATTTGCTCTAAGAGATCTTCACAAAATTCCATGCCTTTGCTCCTATCAGGGGCTGGTGTTTGTGTGTGATGTGGTGCATGTGTGTGTGTGCATGTGTGTGTGCCTGTGTGCATTTGTGTGTGCATCTGTGTGTGTGTATATTTGTCTCCTTAATATCTTTCAAATTTCTTTTGCTATTGGCTACAATAAGAAATACAGTTTACAAACCTAACAGTTGCAAAGCATGGTGATGCCCATTTGAAATTCCAGCACTCACAGGCCCAAGGCAATAGGATCACAAGTTCCCAGGCAGCCTGGGTTACACAGCAAGACAGAAGGGGAAGAGGAAGAACATGAATGCTAGCAAGATCTTTCATGGTCCTCTTTAAACTTCCTGGTCAATACCCTCCTCATCTCCCAATCTGAGAACCCCAAAGATTCTCAACAGCTAGAACTTCATGGCTAGACAGTCTAAGCCATGAAAACTCTTAAAAATATGAAAGGCGAGCCTGTGAGATGGCTCAGTCAGTATCCAAACCTGTGCCACCAAATGAGAATAAGAGTTGATACTCAGAACCCACATGGCTGAGGGAAAGAACCGACTCCTGAAAGTTGTTTTCTTACCTCCACATACTTGCTGAGGTGCAGATCTGCCATCTCCCACAAAGTAAACAAAAGATTAAACGAAGAAGACTGTTTTCCTGTTACAGATGCAGCCTAGTGATTCTCTGCAGTCTAGAAAACCCAAAACCAGCAACAGTGAAGCAATCATCCACCCAGAAACAGATACATCAGTACTTCCAGTTAGGCAAAATAATATTAGCACAGTTGTAGAGTGTGTTCTTGTATGTGTTGGTGTGTGTTTCTGTGTGTAGGCCAAAGGTTGATGTTGAATGTCTCTCTCCATGCTTCTCCACCTTTTTTTATTTTGAAGACAGAGTCTCTCACTGAACTTGGAATTCATATAAACATCAGGTAGACAAATAGCCATTGGAAGCCCAAAGCTTGGATTCTGGGATATCAGAAGCATTTGATTCACCAGTGATTTTGTGTGTGTTGAAATTCAGATTTAAGTCTTTTAAGGACCTGTGAACCTGGTGAATAAAGCTCCTGGGATGGAAGCTAAAGGTTGATCATGCAAATCCTCAGTCTTCTTGTCAGAGCTACTGAAGCGCCAGCTAAGCAGAAGAGACGATACATGTTTCTAGACTATCTCCAAATGCTATTAATTCATATTATTCCTTTTGTTAACTTGGTTTATCCTATTTGTTTGAGAAAGGGTCTCACACAGGCTGTTCTCATGACATGCTATAAACCAGACTCAAATTCAAGACAATTCCCCTGCTTCATCTTCTCAAATGATGGGGTGGAAGGCATGAGCCATCTCATAGGCTTGCTGATGTTATTAAATACATGGAAATACTGAGGTCAGATGTCAGCTAGGACAATATGCACAGTGCTGTGCTCTTCAGGAAGAGTTAGACATAAGGAACAGTCTATCCTTTCAACTTTCTCATGTTTTCTGACCTTTCAGGGTAACTGAAAGTAAAACCATTGGAAGAGCCATTAGCCCACTGTCAAAAAAGCCTGGTCATATGGGGAAGAGCAGAATGCTCAATAAAGCAGATAGAAGCTTTTAATATCCATGAGTGAAACCCCTCATAGGTTAAGAGTGACAATGCAGAGGGAACATTTCAACCAAGTTTTCAGAGAGTCCTTTGGAAGTAGGTAACTACATTACATCACTTGCTTTGGTTCCTGCCCAAAACTTTACACACTGGAATATAAATGAAGACAGCAGAGGGGGACTTGTTTCTGGCCATTTGAGGTGGTTCTGCTGAAGGACTTAAAGAACACCACTCAGGGTCCACCCCCCTCACCCATGCTGACACACTCAAGAGTCTTCAGCTTACAGTCTTCTTCTCTCTGGTGTCAAGAAGGGCTAGCTTGTGGCTGGTCACTCACCTGCTCAGGAAGCTTCCTGTGGAGGATCGGAAGAGGGAAGGAGAGAAGTGAGATGAAGGGAAAAATCTGGAACCTGTTTATCAGAAAGTCTTGACGAGAACTACATAGGAGTAGCATATGTATGCTATGAATTTAGTTAATTGCTTTATGTAAGATTAATATCTGATCAAGGAGCTTCAAGTTGACCAGCATGGTTTGGGCTTATAATTGATACCTGTTCACCAAGATGATGTTTAGAAGTTTTGGTGTTGGAGGACATCCTCAGAGAGACACAGAGCAGCATACCTTACAAACTTGTCCTCTGGATAAGGGAAGCTCAATCACTATTAGGAACATGACGCAAAAATGCAATAAACTGCATGTAAATAAAGCTTGGGGCATTTGGGAACACTCAAGGCAACACGAGTCCCTCAGTGCTTGATTGCGCCGAGGCCTGGCTCCCCCAATGGCAGAAATACCAACACCCTGCAGTGTCAGGAGTCTTTACAGAGCAGTGATGGCAGAAGTCCTTACAAGAATGGCTGAAGGATTTCCCACATTCAGGGAGGAGAAAGAAAGAGAACTATCCACAGCTGCAGCTTGGCAGAAAGCTGGAGATGAAGCCTGTGTATTTAGATGCTAGAGATCATGTCCTCTAGCCCTCTTCCTTTGCATATGTGTGTGTACATGCATGTATATGTGTTATACCTATTATATATTTGTGTTATACATATGCCTGGATTATCCCTATGTGTCTATATAAATATCAAATATAAATTTATAGTAAGACTTCCTAAACCCTACCTACACTTTTTTTTTCTAAATTAAGAGCAAAAGGAAAAGACTCAAAAGTTTTCTTTTTGCATTTTTAGTGACCAAGGACTCATTTGAAAATCTTTGGACCATTTTAGCTCTCTGACATCAAGCTTTTACCCCTTTACATTTCTCAAAGCACAAGCTTCTGCTCCACGGTGGTAGAATGCAATCCTGTGGAACGTGGCTGGTGGAATATCAAGCCATTACTAGGTGAACTATGAGATTGCCAAGGCCCACTCTCTGTTTGGAAATTTACTAAGATGGGCGGTACAGGAGAAGGCTGAAGTGAGCTTTCATACATGAGCGATGGTGTTTCTTGCTCTGTAGGATGGCAGGGTGGTGTTTCCCTCATGATAATGCACATTTCAAAAGCCTGTGAGCTCTAAGAGGCCAAGCCAATGGATAACCCCTAAAGCAAGTCTTCTTTGGAAGATGTACCTTCTGGCTCAATGGGGTAGCGGCTGGAAACTTTGCAGAGGATGCTCAGACCTCCTTGTAGGGATCCAACTCTCATGGATCGGACTCTGCTGACTTGGAATTTGTCCTGATTGGTTTTTGTTTTTGTTTTGATTTCTTTTTTTTTAAAGTTTTTTTTATTTATTATGTATACAACATTTCTTCCATGTATGCTTGCATGCCAGAAGAGGGCACCAGATCTCATGATAGATGGCTGTGAGCCACCATGTGGTTGCTGGGAGTTGAACTCAGGTCCTCTGGAAGAGCAGTCAGTGCTCTTAACCTCTGAGCCATCTCTCCAGCCCTGTTTTGATTTCTTGACCTATGCTAAGTTATCTGGAAAAAGAAATTGAGAAAAATGCCTCCATACAATTTCCTCCAGGCATGTCTATCAGATGGCTTCTGGATTATTGATGTGAGAGGACCCAGTTCACTTTGGATGGTGCCACCCCTAGGCAGTGGTCCTGGTTTGACTAAGAAATCAGACTTAGAAAGCCATAGAGAGAAAGCTAGTGACCTCTGCTTCTGTTTCTGCCTCCAGGCTTCTGCCCTGACTTCCTGTGAAGATGAACTGTGTTGCAGACGTGTGAGCTAAAAGAAACCATTTCCTACCCAAGCTGCTTTTGGTCAGTATTTGATTGTAGCAATAGAAACTATAACTCAGGTAGATTTTACTGTGTTCTTTGCAGAAATTAATGTGAAATTCTTTTAAAGAAACAGCATTTTAGCAGAATTTTCAAAGGTCTTTTATAGATTTAAACAGAGGTCATTGACATTTACTTGCATATAAACAATGCCTGTGCTTACTGCAAATCATGCTAATCTTCACATTTCAACAAGTTCTCTCCGAACCTTTGTTTATGTGTAGATCTTGTTGTGGCTCTTTGCTTTGTTTCATATGGTCTTAGAACTTTATCTGCCCATCTTCCCTAAAGCCCTCAACTCCACTCGTGTTAATACTCCAAATTTAAATGAACCAGAGATGTGTGCTTTGGCTAACTTCTTCACCAGGTATCTAGAAAACCATGTCCTATCTCTTCTTACATAATATTCAACGGTAAAGGTGAGCCACCGCATGCAAGGTTAAGCGAGCTATCTTTTAGATTCTTGAATTGATCTAACCTACAGAATTCTCTAGAAGTGTGCCATTTGTTCTGTATGTAATTAACAGAGCTCTATGTAAACTGAGTGTATATGTGCTGAGCACTTCCTGAGCTGTGACTACATTTTCTATGTAAAGACAACATCCCCTCCCTGCAGGAATGCACAGTGAATCTTCAGAGCAAGCTCTCTGAAGAGCAGAGAGTTGGAGAAGAAGAATTCTTGATGACTTTATAATAGAATTGCCTAATATCTTGGATACTTTTCTCATTGCTGTGATAAAACATTTGGCCTGAGCAACATAAAGGAGAAAAGGTCTTTCCGGTTCATGATTCAAAGGTGTATGGTCCATCACGGCAGGGGACGCAAGGGAGCAGGAGGGGATTCGGACATAATTCTGGGGCCTTACTAATAGCTGGGCAGATCAGGAAGCAGATAACAGATTGTGGTAAGTCTTCCTGGTAGAGATGCCTAACAGTGGTGGTCTCACTGAGAAGTTCTGGGACATTTGAGGGGCAACTGAGATGCCTGCTGGCAGGTTCTGCGAGCTGGAACATGAAAGCCATCTTAGCTAGGCAGGTGGAAGCCCAGGTACTAGGATCTATCCAGTCTGAATGAACTTCCAAAGTCAAAGAAAGAGATAAGAGATGGCCCTGAGGAGCTGAACCTTGGGTAGCCCAGGGGCCAATCCTGGCAGGAGTTAACTGGAGGCAAGAGGGATAAAGGATGCATCTTGAGTGGGAAGGGGATGGGATTAGCACCGGTTCAGTTAGATTCTCACCCTAGATTCAGAGTCAATCAGGAAGGGGAGAAACATCTGCAGATTGGTGAGAATCCCAGCTAGCAGGTCTCTGTTCTTGTGGAGATCTGATGCTCAAAGTCTGGTCCAGGAGCAGCAGGATATTCTCTCACACCAATGCATGAGAGCATGCCACTAGGCAGTTGGGAGGGTGGTTGATCCTCTGTCAAGACCAGAAGAGCAGATTCCATCCCGATGTTGTGACCTAGTCTGCCTTCTATAGTGAAAGAGAACATGATCATTGGTTCTAATTTTGCAGACTTAACAGAAGAGTTCTCTTTGAAATTAGATCCCTGAACCACCCGTGTTAGATACAATTCTGAAACACGATGTGTTTAATAGTCAACCGTGATGCATCCGTAAAAGGCACAGCGAGGTATCGCTCCAGTGGTAAATGTCTCCAGATAGAGCTTTCCAAATTGGGGGCCAGAGAAAAAGTAGCTGGGGTTGGGAGAACTCAAATGAAAACCCATGAAATGGGTTATTCTAAGACTAGGGACAGAGGATTGAAGAAGTTAGATCTTTCTATGTCCACCCTGTAGCACCATTGCTCAGGTTGACCTCGTCTTTAGCTTTTCCTGAGTATCCCAGGAGCCCATCTCTTCTGTACATCTCATCCCTGCCCTGTGACTTACTCTGCTTCTTCAAAAGTCCCGAGTCCCTTAGAGTGGTCTGGTGCCAGCTAAGATGGCATCCGGCCTAGAAGAGAGGCCTCCCAAGGAGGCCCAGCACCCACAGGTGTGTCCAGCTAAACACACACGTGGAACCCTGCAGGAAGTCAGGAGAGGGGCTTCCCAGAGGAAGGTGTCCAGATGCCAGTCTGTCATACGTATGCAAAAGAACGAGTTTCAGAACATGTGATTCAAATGAGCATGTGCACTATCTCCACTGGTTCCCTAGGGCACACGAAGCAGGAAACTAGATGTTTGTTATTATGTAAAACTCTGGGTTTCCTGGCTAAGAAATCTGTTCCTCATTTCCTTGTGTTTTCCTGTACTTCACATCTACCATGAAGAAGAGGAAAGGGTTTGGGGCAGGAGGGTAGCTGGGCTGCAGGTTTCTATCAGAAAGGAAAATGTGTGGTAATTGCTTGGTTGGGCTAAGGATCTGAAGCTGGCTGCATAGTTTAGCTGAAAGTGGTGGCATCTGTCTGGCAGCACAAGATTCCACAATGGCTTCTTGTTGGACTTGAAAGAAGAGCCTTCCCCTCATTACTCCTTGTCCCTGATCGGTTGTGGTACAACAAAACACTCCCGAAACCTGTGGCTCATTACACAGGAAATCATTTAGGTTTCCTGTGAGCCCAGCTTGGGCCAGTATGGGCAACCCAAATGTAGCAGAAGCGGGATGGTCTGCTCAAAGATGCTTCTTTGACCCAGACAAAGGAGCCAGTTAATAGCTATCAAGGGAACTAGCCTGGGACTCCTCTCCTCTGCCCATGGACTTCTCTAAGCTGCTCACAGCATGGCAAATGATATTTAAGGAGCAGTAATTACAGCAAAGAGAGTGCCAGGCTATTAAGACGTGGTTCTCAGTTGCTCTCAAATGTCCATACCTCCAAGCTCTGCTGTGTATTAAGCCTCAAAGCCTGCTTAGACCTCGGGTACGGGGCTTTCCAGACAGTGAAAGAGAGGGGGTAGAAGGGAGAAAGGAAGAACTGCGGAGAGCCTGGGTTGGGGGAGGGTGGAGATGCAGGAAGGATGGTTATTGGGGAACGGAATAAGATATCTACATTAACGGGAGTCTCTCTAAGATTTGCAAGGGACTTGTCTCTTGAGGGGACCCCAGGCATTCATAGGGAGGTCCCAGCTAGGTACTTGGGCAGCAGAGCAGTGTGTGCCTGAACTGAACTTGTCCCATAGTTACTTTGTTGAATATCCTAAGCGTCACCATAGAAAAGTTGCATGATGAATGGAGATAGAGCCAGAGACCCACAGTCACATCAGAACAAGGGATCGAGCTACCAAGGTCCAGTGGAAGAGCAGAAGGAGGGAGAAAATAAGAAAGGAATTCAGGACCATGAGGAACTGGCCCACCAACAGAGACAGTGTGCTCGATCTATTGGGAGCTCATCAAATTCAGCTGGACCGAGACTGAATGAGCAAATGACCTAACTGGACTCTATGAATGTGACTGCCAGAGGGGACTGACTGAGAGGCCAACGATGATGGCACTGGGACCTATCTCTTCTGCATGTATTGGCTATTTGGGAACCTATCCTATATGAATGCACATCTTCTTAGACTGAGATGGAGGGGGGAGGGCCTTGGGCTCCCCATAGGACAGGGTAACCTGCACCATCTTAAGGAAGCAGGGGGAGGGCAGGGGGGTAGTGGGGGAGCGGGAGGGCCGGGAACAAGGGGAGTAAATGTAAACTTTGCTTTTAACAAAAATAAATGAATAAATTAAAAGAAGAAGAAAAAAAAAAAAAAAAAAAGAATTTGCACTGCTACTGTTCTGGACTGGACTTAATCTCTGTAACACACCACACACACACACACACACACACACACACACACACGTGCACACACACACATACGCACACATGCACACATACACACACATACACAGAACACACACATAATGCAATATACACATACATATTTACGCACACAATGCACACATGCACTCACCATACACACACACAAACACACCTGCCCGTGTGGGGTAACCTAACACCCCTACTAACATTATGTTCTCTGCATGACTGACCAGAAGTTAAGATGTTTTGAAGGATACAATTAAAATGTGGATATGTGAAACAGCCTAGTGCCCCCGAGTCAGGGTTATAGCCCACATCAAAGAAGCAGAGGACCATTTCTTACTGGAGATTCCATTACTATTCTAATCAAAATGCCTGAAAGAAAAGGATGGAACATACCCTGCCTCTGCCCATCAATCTGCATTCCCTGACATGAACCACATTGGATTGCCCAGAGCGTGAAGGGCCTCGGGCTGTGCTGAGAGCTGAGTCTCGGTGGAATGTACTGGTCCACGTCATCTCAGCTGTGGGGCTGGGTCAGAGGTCATCCATTCTTCTTGGCCACTTGGCTAAGAATATAGAGTTTTCCGTTTTGCAAATGCTATCTGTTTGTAGCTGGTAGGAAGGAAACTCATTCATTGTCTTCTAGCCTTTGGTCTTCTCCAAGCTGGTAATAGGACAATCCCATCCAGAAACACTCTCGTGGTGCACTAGGAAACCATCTTGCCTCAACCACCCACTGTATGTGATGTGTATAAGCATATGTGAAATACTTTCTGCTATTTTTACCCATTAACTTTTTCAGTACTGACTTTGAACATTTCATAATGTTTTACATTCAAGTTTAAAGGAAATTTCACTTAACAGCCATTTTAGACATAAGTACAGAAAACATTGACTAGCACTGGACCAGGCTCTTCTGCTTTCCTTCTAGTGAGCCAAGGTTATTGCAGCCCAGAGCAACAGTAAACACTGTCTTCTCTTATGAATTTTAGATACTGAAAAGGTTTGCTTCCCCAGTGAGAACTGCATAATTTTCTAAGTTTTCAAGTAAAATCATCACAGTAAAAGGAATATTGAATTATGTTCCATTTCTACCAGTTAAATATCAGGAAACGCACTGAACCACTAGACATTGTGCATATCTGACAACAAGATGAACATATGGGTTAACTATATGCAGTGCCTGGAAATCTGCTTACTTTTTCATTCAGAAGGGAAGGGATGGGGCCTCAGGGTTATTTCACCCACGCAAAACTGAGCAATGTCAGACTCCATGGTTAGAGATGATCTATACATGGCTGTCGTGTCAGATGAGAGTCAAGCTGAGGCAGGATGCAGAAGCTTGCTCCCAAAGAGACAATTCTGGGAGAGAAGTCACACGCATATGACAACTTCTCTTTGGACCTCTGCCTTCGAGCAAGGCAAGTTTCTCCGGAGAAAGGGAGACCCGTGGCTTCTGTGACTCCTGACTTCCCTGGCATTCTGCAGAATATTCAGGGGTATCTGCCAATAAAAAAAATGAGAAAAGAGAACATAAAATACTAGCAGAATTTTTACTTGACATCGACTCTGAGGACTGCTCACTTGTAAAGTCTTCACAGAAGTCAGTGGGTCAGGTATTGTGATTCTATTTTACAAATGAGGAAACTGAGACACAAAGAAGGGCTCAATAACTTCCCTCTGGTCACTTGTTAGCACTGCGGCCCATGCTGTACATTTTAAAGAAAACACTAGACCACTCACTTGGCCTGGAAGCCCAGGTGAGAGTGGTTCTCATTTCGTTCATCTTTTATGTCCTGGAAAGGTTTCAGCATGCATGGGCAGCTCGTTTATGGTGGTTCTCCAGCTGTTCCTATCCTGGGCAGTCTTAGATGCTTATGTTATTGTCATACTCAAGGTTCCACGCTCTTCCTTCCTGATGTCTATCCAGCGTTTTCTGGGCCTTCCTCTTCACCTTATCTCGTGCACTCCTCCAAGCAGAGCCATCTTCGGGTATCTGCTGTCATTCATTCTCCTAACATGGCCAAAGTAGCTCAAGCATTGTATCCTTCTGTAGATGGAGATGTTTCTTAATGTCATCATTGTGCAGGCTATCTCTTCGTGTGACACCTAGAATCCTCCTGAGCCATGCCATCTCAAACACATTCAGCCACTGTTCTGAGGAGCATTTCATTGTCCAGCTTTCGGAGTTGTCTCATGTGGGCTCTGATACCTGCTAGCCAGGGGATGCCATGGTTTCGTACCTGGCGCCCGACTATTTAGAAAG
>JAQHUG010000018.1:8582998-8601246 GCA_028555095.1 Dicrostonyx torquatus | reverse complement strand
GAGAAGTCTGAAGCGGCCTTTTAAGCTGTAATGGTGTGAAAGCCTGTTTCTTTCCACGTGTCTCCGGGGACACATTTGGGGAAAAACATCAGTTTCTATGTTGGGGCGACGGTCCCCGACAGTCTCAGTAGCTGCCTCCTCAATGGCAAGACTGGAAATGATCAGTTAGGTCCTCTGGAAACCTGGAGGATTTAGTACGTGGTTAGAAAGAGGTCCAGCTGGTCAACCAGCCTCATCAACTCAGACCATGAAACCCAATATGGCCAAACTATGCTCTTGCTTTTCATCAGAGCAGTTACTTTTGCAGCAGACAAAGACCATCACGGGAGCCACAGTTGGGTCAAAATACAAAGAACAACTGACTGTGGGTGCCCAGCCTCTAAGGATGCATCTCCAATGCAACTTCTGCACCTAAGGCTCAGGGGACATTTCAGAAGAGATGGCAGAAAGATTGTAAGAGTCGGAACACCAGGAAAGTGAGATAGTTTCTTCTATGTATGATGGAGAAGCTGAGCCTATGAAATCTCAATAGTATGGCTTTCCAAGCAAGACTATACAATGATAACACTAGTTGATAAGCCTGGGTAGAGAACAGCTCACTGAGGCCCACCCCTAGATAAAGAACTATGGGAAACAAGATTGTTGAAAGAGGAAAAAATTGGTCTTCTACAGGGATAAGCCCCCTAAATGGTTATCCAATATCAAATGGTCAGTCCTAAAAATATATAAGCAATACTAGACTGATTCAGCAGGCTGCACTTACACATTTATAAACTTATATATGTATGCAACAATAATAGTTAAAAAGAGGCTATGAATTTGAGAGGGGGTAGGGTGGGGAGTCATGGGAGGTTTTGGAAGGAGGGGGATGATATAATAATATTTTAATTAAATAAAAATAAACTAAAGAAAAAATGATAATCTGATGAATTTTAAGAATGGCGTAAAAATACTAGAGGTGGTTTTGAAATGCTATTCTCTGAACTAAATCCACTGTCTACATATTATTTAGCTTCAGAATATACGCAGCATTTAGCTTTGATTAAATAAGGAGTAGATGTGAATTTAAACTAGTGGAACTCAATTATTGGACTGATTAAGTAAGAAATATATGTTATCTATTTTAATCTGCTTAATTACTGAAGCAGGCTTTTCTTTTAAAATTACTCCATTAGCCCAAAGAACAAAATCAATGCATATTCAATTAATATTAATTATACAACCAATGCAAAGTTAAGACAGTTTCTACAAGTCCAATACTGCGATTTTCTTATTGGTCAATTGAAAATTCATTTACTGAAAGAGAAACGGGCACTCTTGTCTGCATTTAGAACCAGCATGGATGCTGAAATCTAAATGTCAAGCCAATCTCAAGTCTGTGGGGGTTTGTTTAAGTGAGCACTGAGGGGGGGGGAAGGAAAGGCAGAGTGGAATCCTATTTCTTCTGCTCCTGAATAAAAAAGAAAGACTGTAACAGGATCTAGAAAATGAACCCATGGGGGATTCCGGACATGAGCTTACTTGTAGAAACATTTCAGGGACGGAAGAGCTGAGACTCAGAAGGTGCAATGGAGTTTTCTTTAAGTTCTGTGCCAGTTTACCAATGAAGGAACTCAGAGGAAGTGTCTCTCCACAGTGAAATTTACTCTCCTGGAATTGCTGCCCAAGGCTTGTTGTTTGTTTAGCTGACAGGAAGGAAGTCGTGCTCAGCTAAGTTGTGTTGTTAGCCAAAGACCCCTGTCACAGAAGAGGGCTCAGAAGGTAGAGAAGGGTGGTGGGGACCCCTATTTTGAATGTTGATCATATCTTACTGGCTGTGTGTCTGGACTGTGTCTAAGGGTTATATCACCAGCATGCTGGACATAGCCTAAATCTCTCTATTTTACAGAGCTTTTTGCTTATTTTCTCATGTGATTTTCCCAAAAATTCTACCAGACATATAATATATGCCAGAACCACTTTGAATTAGATAAGTATATATGTGTGTAAATACATATTAATTTTTGTTATTCAACTATTAGTATACCCTGAAATAAACATATCTGAGCTACACTGAAATTATTCATTTGTGTGCATGCCTGTTCACGCATGTGTACATTGATCTCTCCATCACACACACATACACACACATGATTTTCTTCTCATACCATTATAATAGCCACCCTGTGTGCATGTGTATTGGTATGCCTACAGACATCAAAGATCAACATGGACGTCTTTCACCAATTGCTTTATGCCTTACTGGTTTGAGACAGCATATGTGTCTAGTTAGAACCTGCTTTCCCCAAACCTGGTGTTCTCTTTTCAATGCCAGAACCACCTTGAATTAGATAAGTTACTGACTGATTGTTACATGCAACCCCCAGGAGAGTTAAAGGAGCCTACATCATGCAGACGTTGGCCAGTGTTTCTCGAGTCAAGTTCAAACTGACCATAGCCAACTTCTGTCCCTAGTGTGAAGCTGGACCACTGAAGAGGAGGCCTGTGATTCAGCTGTTCAATTAATCAGCCTCTCAGTTCTTCATTCAGCAGGTGTCTGTGGGTCCCAGGGAGGCCCAGGCATTCTACGCCATCAATGTTGGTGGGGGTCTCTGCTTTCCAGAGAGAGACTGGCTGGCAGGTCAAAGTGGAGACCTCATGTGTTAGAAAGAATCTGAAAGGCAAAATTGAAGCATTGGTGGTGATGGCGGCGGCGGTGCTGCTGTTGCTACTGGTGATAGTGGCTGTGTTCGTGCTGCTGATACTGGTACTGGTGGTGCTGATGTTACAGCTACTGGTAATGGAGTGTTAAAGAAAGCAGCATTCTTGGCAGACTGCTGAGTGCCCCTCAGGACCCGTAACCTTATTTGGTCTGATCGGCTAAGAGACCTAGGTGGAAGTTTCACCTGCCAGAGATGAGCTGTATCACTGGTCATCAGTCTTGCTTTCACTGCATGGACATCAAGGCTCAAGGAGGTAAAGTAATCTGGAAAATTGCAGCTATAGGCAAATGTAGTGCTCTCTCTCTCTCTCTCTCTCTCTCTCTCTCTCTCTCACACACACACACACACACACACACAAACTTTTCTTATCATAACACTATATTATAATTACCATGTCTTATTTTTTAATTCCAACAACAGTTTGCTTTTAAATAGGGATATGATAAAAAAAAAAAAGCTTCCACTGTGGTTGATTCAGCCAAGGTTCACAATCACTGAATGTGCCTCTCCTCTCTACACACTCACAGTTCTTCCATAATGTTTAAGCATGAAGTCTGCAAGTGGGCAGTAATAAGGTAAACATGGATGACACTTACCCTTTCTTTATCACCAGGACTGTTGTTCCATGGTGGACACTGGGATGTTTTCTACACGCGACTTTTGTCCACAAGCCTATACAAATCTAATCATCCCTAGATGATTTATGATACCTATACTACTAGGGGCTGCAGAGATGGTTCTGCAGTTGAGAGCACTTGATATTCTTTTTTTTTTAATTTTGGCTCAAATTTTATTTTTTTCTTTTTCTTATTTTTATTGGTTTTTTTTGAGCTGTACATTTTTGTCCACCCCTCTTTTCCTCCCCTTTCCCTTTTTACACTCTTCTGTAACCCCCCACTCTTCCAATTTACTCAGAAGATCTTGTCTTTTTCACCTTCCTATATAGATCCATGTATGTCTCTCTTAGGGTCTTCTTTGTTGTCTAGTTTCTCTGGGGTTGTGGCCTGTAGGCTTGTTTTCCATTGCTTTATGTCTAAAAGCTACTTATGAGTGAGTCCATATGATATTTGTCTTTCTGGGTCTGGGATACCTCACTCAGTATGATGCTTTCTAGCTCCATCCATTTGCCTGCAAATTTCAAGATGTCACTATTTTTTTTTACTGCTGTATAGTACTCCATTGTGTAAATGTACCACATTTTCCTTATCCATTCTTTGGTCAAGGGGCATTTAGATTGTTTCCAGGTTCTGGCTATGACAAACAATGCTGCTATAGACATAGTTGAGCACATGTCCTTGTGGCATGATTGAGTGTCTTTTGGATATATACCTAAAAGTGGTATTGCTGGGTCTTGAGAAAGGTTGTTTCCTAATTTTCTGAAAAATAACCATACTGACTTCCTGAGAGCCACAATTAATAAATAGGACCTCCTGAAACTGAGAAGCTTCTGTAAGCAAAGAACACGGTATACATGACAAAATGGCAGCCTACAGATTGGGAAAAGAGCTTAACCAACCCCACATCAGACAGAGGACTGATCTCCAAAATATACAAAGAACTCAAGAAATTTTGACATCCAAAGAACAAATAATCTAATAAAAAATGAGGTACAGACATAAAGAAAGAACTCTCAACAGACGACTCTCAAATGAGTGAAAGACACTTAAGGAAATGCTTAACATTCTTAGCCATCAGAGAAATGTGAATCAAAACAACTCTGAGATTCCATCTTACTCCTGTCAGAATGGCCAAGATCACAAACACTGATGAGAACTTATGCTGGAGAGGTTGTGGGATAAAGGGAACACTTCTGCATTGCTGGTGGGAGGACAAGCCTGGACAGCCGCTTTGGAAATCAGCACTTGCTATTCTTGCACAGGACCTGGCTTCAGTTCTCAGCACTCAGGTCGGGGGGCTCACAGATGTCTATAACTCCAGTTTCTGGGCAATCGGATACTTTCTTCTGGCCTCTGTGGGCAATGCATGCATGTGGTGCACAAACAGAGACATGTAGGTAAACACATATGTAAGTTTTTAAAAAGTAGCAGTGCTATGTTAATTGCTATCTAAATGGCAGCTACACGACATTAGGAAATGAATACAACAACATCCACTAGTGATGGAACATGCACATGTATACACGCATGAACACACACGCACATACCTGCACTCACACACATCTGTGTGTGGCTGAAACGAGTGTGGAGCTGCAGAGTGGACTCTACTGTTGATTCAGAAAGGGTGAGATTTATTTGTGTTTGGAAATGCTGCACTGTCAAGAGGCTGTTTGAAGTCAGCTCAGATCCTGAATGCAGCCCCACCCCTGGTCTCAGCACCCCAAGTACAGAAACCTTCCTGGATCTTTCAGTCTGGTGTGCACTGTGCTTTGGGGCATTTTCCACAGAGAGGGGATATTTGGTGATGAGCCTTGTCAGTTCTTCCAGGCAGTGTGGAATACTTGTCTCCACATCATCACGATGACTTTTGGATAGATAGCACAATCAGGTTTTTAGCAAATGGTTTATGGTTACTTGTGTGAGCTTGCACGCCTCTGGAGGGTACTCAGTGTGCCTAATTCCTTTTTATGTCTCCCTAGCTTTAAGCACGGTGCCTGGCACATGGGAGGTGCCCAATGAAGGTTTGTTCAATTAACTCTGGAGTTTACCGCTCTGCTTCCGTTAGCTTCAAATTGGCTTCCCCCTCTGAGTTGACAAGCTTCAACTCCCAGAAAACGAGAGCAGCACGTATCTGTGCAAAGTTTTAATGATTAAAATAATTAAAAGGCAATAGAATGGAATTATCTTCCCAACTTCCTCAAAGGTGAACCGAGTTGAACATTGTGAACTAATTACCAATCAAAGGCAAACTGAACGTTGGAAATTGCCAATTGTTTGCCAAGAAATGTCACCATTGTCCCTAAAGCATATTTTTCCAGGCTTATGTTATTTCAACCCTTCTACAGGCACTGGAGACCTTTGAAAAATGAAGTATGAGCATTCTATTGATAAAAAGATAACCTTTAAGGGATTTTGGAAGAGCAGAAATAGAAGTCCCCAAGAGAGCCTTCCAAAGCCTTGTAAAAATGCTATTGGTTGAATTATTGTGATATTTCTACTTTGTTTCAAAAAAAAATTCCCTGCCAGGATTGAAAAATACCAGCCAATTAGCCTTGCCGACAGCTGGAGAGCCTTCATCAGCCTTCAGATGTTTGCCGAATCCCTCATTCGCGCCCACGCTGAGAAGAAGGCTCTCCCGTGGCTCCCACATAAATGTAATCAATAGACAGAACATATCACTTCTGGCTCCGGGTGCGTGGAAAATCTGCATGTGAGCAGACAGTCGCCTGCTCTGGGCTTCTGTCTCCTCACAGTTTTCACGATAATCCATGTTCCTCAACATGTGGAATGAACGAAAGAACCTGCTAAGCCCAGAGTCCCCAGTGATATCCCCTCACCCTGAACAGAGTTCCTGGGAGCTAAAGTCTACCCACACGGCACCTATCTTTCTGGAAGCCCCAACATACCAGCCTTTATAGAAGCTATTTCCCATTATGTAACTATTCACCTGAAGGTCACCTTAAGAGTACCATAGCAGGTAGAGGGATGAGGTAGAGTGGTAGATTCTGGATGAACTGAACGCCCCTTCCTCTGGGCTTCTGGTCTCTGTGGCTTACCACAAAATACGTTTTCTTCTAGCCTCCCAGTCTCGAGAAAGCGGAGAAGTCTGTGCAAGGAGTAAGCCTTGCAGGGAAGCCTTTCTGGCTGCCTTGCCTTTTCTTTTTGGGCAAAGGGCAGAGTTCTTCAAAGGATGTGAAGTACAGTGGCCTTTGCTTGGAGAGCACACCCTGGATTTGTCCTGTCCACTTGGAAATGAGTCAGTTTCTTTCCAATACAATGCTCTATCAATAATAGAGGGGAACGTGCTTTCCCAAGCATCTCCCTCATGAAGAGTTGAGCTCATGCCAGGAGTTCACATAACCTCTACATCACACAAGCAAGCACCACGATAATCGTGGAAATTAATGAGTTTGAAATCTACCGCTGAAAAAGGGCTGTTCTCATCATCCACCGACTGGAAGTGTTACTTTAACTTATACTTTCTAACCAAGACAATTTTTTCATGCCTTGTGAAGACTATACTCAGCCTTCCTGACCCCGGGCATCCTCCCTGCTGCTCTGTGGCTTGGTTAGACATCTCCAGGCCCCAGTGGATACCCGATTCCATGCTTAGCATCAGTCAACCTTATGGTGCTTTGTCTTCTATCAGTGTCTGTATGTTTGGCTCTTTGCTGGCAAGGTTTGCCATCGTCTCCGTTGTATCCCCAGACCTAGTCAAATGTGCAAAAATGACAGGGATCTCAATTGATGCCCAGGAAGTAAACTTAGAGAAATGATTCACCAAGAGGCTTAATTAAGGTAAGGTGCATAAAACACAACAAGGAAATTTAGGGAGCTGAATAGGAAATAGGAAGAGGGAGTGGAGGGGAGGGGATGTCTCTTTAGATTCGCATACAATGAATAACTATGAGGGTAATGCGCTTTCTGAACTTAGGAACTGTAAGCAGTCCTCTGTGACTAAGGGATGTCCGAAGGCAATAATGGAAAGAAATTATGGGATGCTCTGAAGACCGGGCTGAGCCTTGGCAAGCAAGTTCTTTAATGAGTAAACCCTCTGGACGATTCTATTTCCCATATTTGTTAAAAAGGTAGAAATTGTTTTCTTGAATCTTAGCTCAAGTTTGGAGTGAAGAGGGGACTGAGACTTGGTGGCCTGGAAGCCCCTGTGGTCTACAGTGAAGGATTTTGGGCAGAGCGTGGTTGTGTCATGTGCATGAGATCATGGAGAGGACCCATTTAAGATCAGCCTCCTCTGAGTCCAGGATGCCAAATGACTATGATGGCTGTTTAGCCAACCCAGCATGCTCCTGACAATGGAGAAACTCATTTAATTCAGGACTTTAAAAACACAGGAGGTGAACTGAGATCTCAGCACTGTTCCTTGAGGGGGTGCAGGAGCCATGGTAGGACCCCCAGGGTTGGTAGAGAACCCACACAGAGCTGAGCAGATATGGTGGATAACTGGTTGCCAAGTTGACATACAGGGAAGAGAGACCCTCAGTTAAAGAATTATGTACAAGAGATTGGCTTGTGGGTATGCCCGTGGGACAGTTTCCTGATTGCTAACTGATGGAGGAAGGTCCAGCCTCCTGTGGCTGGTGCCACCCCTGGGCAGACGAATCTATATCCTTAGGTTTCTATTGCTGAGATAAAAACACTGACCAAAAGCAATTTGGGGAGGGAACAGATCATCTCATCTTGCAGCTTGTAGTTCATCACCTAGGGAAATCAAGGCAGAAAGTCAAGGTGGGAACCTGGAGGCAGGAGCTGATGATGAGGCCATGAAGGAATGCTGCTTACTGGTTTGCTCCCCACAACTTGCTAAGTCTGCTTTCTCATAATGCCCAGGGCCACCAGCCAAGGGGAGGGCTGGCCACAGTGATCTGAGCCCTCCAACACCAATCAAGAAAGTGCCCCCAAACATTTGCCCACAAACCAGTCTGGTGAGGACAGTTTCCTAAATGAAGTTCCCTTTTCCCAAGTGACTCGAGATTGTATCACCTTGATATAAAACTAGCCAGAACTGTTATACAATAAAGGTACCCAAGCAAGCAAGTGGACAGCTAAGCCAGTAAGCAATGCTATTTTATAGACCCTGCTTGAGTTCCTAACTCCAGGTTCCCGCTTGAGATCCTACCCTGGTTTCCTTTGATGAGAGTGCAGCCAGTCAACCAAATAATCCTGTCCCTTCACATGTTGTCTTTGACCAGTGTTTTATGGTGGCAACAAAAAAACTAAACTGGAATAGCAGATTTTGGGGAGGAGGAAGAGGAACTCTGAGGAGGTACCAGAAGTCAGATGTCAGAGTAGGTCACTCACTATGTACGCCAGGGCAGAGTTACCCAGAGGCAGAAACCAACATGTGCTGGATCTGAGGAGTTCCAAGTACTCGATCCAATGAACTCAAGCCAGCCACCCTGCCATGGCTGCTTGAACTTTCTGTGATGCTTTTTATGACTTCTTACTCCAGATGTATAAAAGACCTACAGGTCCCAAACTTACATGGGGGCAATTTGGAAGTAAGTCCCTCGTCACATTGGCTAATAGCAAAACCCTTAGACTAAGAGAACTAAGTTAATTATCACACATTGAAAGTAATATTACTTCATTTGGAAGATAAGGAGAGAGCATGGCAATATAAGAACCTGCATTCTTAGCCCCAGAACCCATGTAGACACCTGGGCAGAGCAGTACATGCCTCAGTCTCAGAGCTCTCATGATGGTTTGGATGAGAAATTCTCCCACAGACCCATGTGTCTGAACACGTGGTCCCTGGTGGTAGTGCTATTTGGGGATAATATGGAACCATTAGGAGGTGGAGCCTCAATGGAAGAAGTATCGGTGACTTGAGGTGGGGCTTTGGGATTGTATAATTCCCCCACACACAAATACACACACACACACACACACACACACACACACACACACACACTGCTTTCTCTGTTGCTGCTCCTATGGCCATGCTTCCCCCTAACGGCTGCTATGCCTTCCTCACCATGGTGGACTCTATTTCTCTGGGACTGTAAGCGGAAATGAACCTTTTCCTTCCCCATTTCCTTCCCCAGTTTCTTTGGTCACAGTGTTTTAATCACAACAACCACAATGAAGATAAGACAGCTGGTGAGGTAGAGAAAGGAGGAACCTGGGAACCCCACAGTCAGTCATTCTATCTGAATCCATGAGCTTCAAATTCATTGAGAGACCCTGTCTCCAAACCTAAAGTGGAGAAATATCAAAGAAGACACCCAGTATTGACCTCTGGTTGGCATATGTGTGTGCACAGATGTACACACACACATGCACACACACACACACACAATCAACATGTGTATGCATATGCCACACAATCCCTGAACACTTATTTCATTTATTATGATAAAAACGCTTCTTTCCTTTTATTTGTTTATTTTTTGAGACACAGTTCTGTGTAGCCCTGGTTTTCCTTGAACTTTCTCTGTAGACCAGGCTGGCATCAAACTCAGCTATCTGCCTGCCTCCTGAGTCCTGTGATTCAAGGCATGCACCACCACTGCCTGCCTTCATTTCATCTTTTAAAAAATAATGTCCAATAAATCCTGGCCCTAACGAGATGATTTTCTGCTGTGAGAACACATAACGGCATTTCCCCTTGAAGATGTACCTATGATCATCTAAAAATAATTCATACTCCACCTACACACACAACAGAATTGGGAGGTAAAAGAGTGAACCAATTTCTCTAGACTCCAGTTAAAACGTAGTCCATGGACCAGTGAGGAAATCCTAATCCTAAAGATGAAAATCATAACCCAAGCCTCACTCTGCAGATTCTCACCATTGACTCTTGGAGCTGGTTGAGGTGTGCGAAACTTTATTTTCTTATGCTATAAAGTGTAATTTAAGTGACAGTTGAGCTCAGAAGGTATTTCTGGGTGTCGAAAGAGTTTATGGAGGAGGGGGTGAGATGGGGTGATACTGGCTGAAGAGATCACAGGCCCTTGTGAAGACCAGATTTATTTTGAGTAGAAAGTCACCCTTCAAGGTTATGCATGGGTGCAACCAAACTTTCCTATCTCTGAGTCCAAGGACACTGGTGTAGACAAAAGTAAACCAGTTACATGTGGAAAACACTTCACCTCTACCACCCTGTGTCTTTAGTGCCTGTTCGCAGGGCTTTTCCCTGTTGATGGTGTCTGTGGAACACTGATCGCATTTTCCCCGATGAAAATGCACCAGCATGTTGCAGCCTGATCATCGCCGGTTTTGGTAATTCTCTCCTGACGTTGCTGCTGCCCTGTAATTTATCTGTGGGGCAAAAGGTAGAATGGTCGGTTTCTTTTTTAATTTCTCCTTTCAATCCAACATATGGTTCTGTTTAAATGTGTCCATGTTTGCAACTCACGGTTGACGTTTTTGGCGCTCGGAATAGCATCTCGCAATTATGCTTCGTTTAGAGAGAAGGGTCTGCTTTACCAGCTCTAGCCAAATTTATTGGCTGCTGAGAGCCCTGCAGAATGTAGACGTCTGGTCTGGGGGAGCTCAATGGATTTCTGTTCTTGGTACATGCACCCACTTATGTGCTCATGTCCGTCCCCCCCCCAAATTCCCAACCACTACATGAAAGTATCTGAGTGTTGTACAAGGCTAAAGCTTTTTGTGTTAATCTATCCCATATGGAGTAGGCATTAAACAGACAGCAAATTCAGTCAGAGCCCGGGGCAAGCGTGTATTTGTAATGTGGGACACCGTCAAGGGACTTTTGTAGCAAAGAATAAGGGGCGGGGGGAGTCAAGAGAAAGGGGCATATGGAAAGTAGAAGAGAGCTTTTCAGGCTACATGCAGACTGAAAATAATTATGTGTGTAATGACTGTGAGCCTCTGGGTCCTATAGATATCCATGGTCACTGAAAAGCTGCTGGAGGAGGGGGGTCCTCTGGCATCCCTGGGTCTACAAGACTCAGACTTACCCAAGGTCGGGATATTGCTCTAGGAATTAGGCTAAGCTAGACAGAGGGCTGGTGTGAATCCAGTGTGCTGAGCCCGACCCCGTACACAGAGATTAATGATAAACGGAGATTCTGCAGGGAAAACAGAGGGCACGTGGGGAGCTCTTTGTAATTTAAGCAAAAGGACTTGATCTTTGAGGTGTGGACTTCTGAGCAAGTGAGAGAGACTCTTAGATTCCCTGATGGATCAGATATCTAGACAGGAAACAACCAATGCTCAAGCCAGTTCACCATCTGGGGCCAGACCCTGAAAGAGGCAGACATCTGAAGGAAGCTGGGCAGGGCTGGAGGGTGGGAAGGTGAGAGGCCGTGTGTGTGGCTGGCTCTGGAGGGAGGGTAGTTCATTCCTCAGAATGGGGGAACTAGAAGATAAACTCAAAATGCCAGCTCTACTCATTGGTGTCTGTTTTCTAGGGCACGATGCTGCTGCTACATTAGCTGTAATATGGCTTGTTCTCTCTCAACTATGGACAGATTCTTCTGGGTACTCTCAGCCCTTATCAGTTTTTACACATTTGTTTGTTTGTTTCTCTGTAGCTGTGGAGTCGGTCCTGGAACTAGGTCTTGTAGGCCTCAAACTCACAGAAATCTGCCTGCCTCTGCCTCCCGAGAGCTGGGATTAAAGTCCATCCAGAGGTTTTTACACATTTCTTATAGGTTCTTCCCAATAATTTAATACTATTACACTTTTATGTAGGGCTTTTTCAGGGAAGGAACCTATACAAAGGCTAGTAGACCATTTCTGAGGCAGAAAGCATGCCTTGGCCACTTTGTAAAGAGAAGGGAACTAGGACTGGGTCATATCTGGTATCTTCATCTCTGATATTATCAGTTTTTGAGAGATGTTTGTCATGACTGTAGCATTCCCAAAGAACCAACAATTAAGCTTGTGTCTTTCCACCATGTCAGAACTTACTGAATAAGTTCACAAGCTTTAGAGGTTTCATTGGCAACAGGAAAAACTACCTCAGTCACCTGGCCGAGGCAAACATAGGTTCTTTATTACAGTCTTAATTACTAATATTAACTCTCCTATCACATAGCACATGATATATCCACACATCTGTATGTATATATATATATGTATGTATGTATGTATGTATGGGTTTCAGAATAAACACAAGTCAAAGAGAGCGCAACAGAACTCAAGTGGGTTAGAAGCAGGCTGAGAGAGTCTACACTGGTAAGAACCTGACCAGTGTAGGAGGGGCTGTCTTCTGTAGGGGCTGCTGGAGGAACTATGGGGTCAGGTTTGAGGTCAGGTTTGAGAGGGGAGCTGCAGAATCTGGCTGTGAGGTGAAAGATTGAATGGGGTACTAATGGGTCAGATCCCAGGCCAGATGGGTGAACGGATGGACAGCTAGGGAGTTGAGTGGGCTCTTTGTCCAGCAGGGGATGTGACTGAGTTTGGTGAATCTTCGTGCAAGTATCAGACAATAATTGGTGTTATGGGACCCAACCATCACAACGATATACCCATCAATCCACGGGGTATAGGTGGGGACTTTATAGCCTTCCCTTGGTCTGGTGTATCCATAAGCTCCTAGGCTTAACTTCCTTGGTAGAATTTTAATATATCTATGTACCTCCACAGCTACAATTCACCTCACTACATGTATTGAATGCCTCCTTTTCTATTCTCAGGAATGTGATTTATCTGTTTGAAAGATAGCAGTTTCAGGGTCCACCCAGGGTCTACAGGCACCCTTCTCTCTCAAAATAGAGTCAGAAGCTTCTTGAAAACAGAGTCTCCTAGAGCAGCAGGTAGCCTGAAAAACCATAGATCCAAACAATATGGAGTAACTTGGGTTAGGATAGCCTGCTGTAAACAGTGCCTGAAGAATAATATCCAAGTTTGGCATCTGACTTCTATGTGTACGTATACACATACACACAAATACACACACACGCACACACACACATGATATGAGAGGATATGAGAGACACACTCTTACTTGTGGTTAAATAGAGGAATGAGGCTTCAGCTGGGTCCTACAGAAGTGGCAAAGAGCCCACAATCAGAACAGACAGACTAAGCCTGAAGCAGACTACAGAATCCCGGAACCATGAACCTAGTTACGCTGCTGGAGGCCAATGAGTGGGAGACATTCTGTGGTGCGGGGGTGGGGGGAGACTGGGGGCAAAGGCCGGTCTGCTGAGGGGCTCAGCCCTGTAGGAGTTCCGCCCTTGATCCTAAATGGAAAGGAGAGGCCACAGAAGGCTGTAAGCCGGAGGTTGACATAATTGGATTTGAACTTGAAAGGATCAATTCAGCATCCACTTTCCCAGATAAAACTAACCAGAAACAGTTTTTGGATCAATTGCAAGTTACACACCTAGCACAGACCATTTCCAGCCATCTTCCTGGGCTTGGGCAGATCAATGGCGGGACCGTTTTTTTTCACAAACATGAAAGAAGCCAGCCAGTTGGGCTCTCTCACACATCCCAGCAAGGAGCTGTTTTAGTCTTTCTGAAGAGTTGAGTCTGATGAGGGAAGGCCAGGAGCAGCAACACTCAGGGCTTGTTTGGAGAAGTCCAATTAACTAACGTAATGGGAATACTGACCACAGAGATTTGTCGGCCCAGGATGAGGGGAAGAGGGTCATAAAGACCAGCAGAAGTCTGATGTGTACTCTGGAAGGAAAGCCCAATTGTTTTATTGCCCTCTCCCAGAGTGCGCATGTGTGGACATGTACACGTACAAGGTGTGTGTGTGTGTGTGTGTGTGTGTGTGTGTGTGTGTGTGTGTGTGTGTGTGTGTGTGTGTGTTCAGGCAGAGGCCAGAGGTCATCCTTGGGCATCATTCCTCACGAGCATTCTGACACATCTTTTGAGACAAAGTCTCTTCTTCTCAGAAGGCTCACTCCAGCTTAAAGCCTTCAGTGGCTTCTCCTGTCCATTTAGGATCAAGAGCGGAACTCCTGCAGGGCTGAACCCCGCCCCCCCCCAGCTCTCTCTTGCAGCTCACGAGGCTAGCTGGCTATGGAGACTCACAGTTTCTCCTCTCTCTACTCTCCCACCCTTGAGACTGCAACATACACTACCAATGCCCAACCTTCTCCATGCTTGCTGGGGCTTGGACTCACATCTTCCTGTTTGTAAAGTAAGCCCTTTACCAAGTCAGCCTGGCCCCCTCCCCCTGTCCTGCTTTTGAACAATGCACATTGACCATATTCTGTGCTAAGCTCTGGAGATCGGTTAATACAAAATAAGTTGTGTAGGCTGACCTTCAAGCCAGTGTCAGCATTCCTGGGGAAGACGGGAAGACACCTTTATGGAGTACTGGATGCTTTAGACAGGGTCTTGTGATTTCCATGGTTGTGCCGCTGTTTAATCCCGGAAACAGCTGCTGAGCCCTCAGCAGCACTGTCTCGACTTACGCAGAAAACAGAAGCAAGGCCCCTGTTGAGGTTGGACAAACGGGGCGTGACAGACCATGGTCGCATACAGGTTCCTGAAGTCTAAGGGGTGTGCTCTGTCCTGTTACATGCTCCCAGCATCCAAGAGTCAAGAGATAAGTGTTTGAGAGGAGGCAAGAGCCCACAGAAGGACGGAAGCGGGGTTGGTGTGCTAATAATAGTTTGCTCGGGCTTTCTAGGTCTGTCCGAAGGATCACGTGTGTTTATGGACCAGAAATCATGCTGGGTGAATAAAGGATTTCTCTCGTACCTACATCAGCTGGGGTACGTTCATGTGATTGGCCGTAAGAGGAGCACACACTTGGACTGTAGCTTTTATGCCATTTATCTTCAAGGCTTTCTTGGCATCTCCTGAACCAGAAGGGAGGGTCAGGCAGCCCGCAACCTCACCCATTCTAAGTCCAAGGCAGACCCATCTGTCAGCTGTGTGGGGACATTCCTGACTGCTGTGTGCTGTGGGCGCCCAAGGCTTTTGTGTCTGAGTTAAAGGTAAACAACTGTGGTCGCCTACAAACTCTCCGGTGCCTCTGGGGCTCCCCCGAAGGGCCTATGCCTGAACCCCCACGTGATACTGGGCCATTTCCATTTACTGGTGGGATGGCAGCAAGATAAACTTCAGCCAGGACAGACCCAGGCAGATTGCCTTGCGGTGGTGGGGTCAGGGAGAGCGTGGTTGGGAGAAGAGAGCTGGTTAAAATTACAGGGATTTTCCAGGCTGCCTGCAGCAAGCTGGACTGGCTGGATTGTAAGCAGCTGTGTCTGGTAGCCAGGGTGTGACAGAAGGACTGTGTGACCCAAGTCTGTGTCCTCTAGGAGAACCGTGTGACCTGGTCGAGGGTGGAGATGCTGCCCCAGCTGCTTCTGTGGTCAACACGAACACTACGGGCATAAGCGCCTGTTTTAATTGAGCACAACTGTTGATATTTGCCTAAAGACCCATCAGTCTTTCAGATTTAGGCTTCAGGAAGCTTACGTTTATCACCACTCAAGAAAATTTGCTCAGACGGCACAGAGCTCCTCCTGGCCTTCCTTTTGTCTCTTGATATACAGAATTATGTCATTCAGATGATGGCCTGGGGGTCAAGTCTACACATCAGACAAGCTCCCTTCCTCTGGAGGCTGCATTCTTCCAAGGTCAGGCAGAGGCTGACCCACTGCGCAGAAGTGCAGGCTTCCTCCCCCTTGCCATCTGCTACTTCTGCTCCACCACACCCTTTCTTTCTTGTCCTGGTTCCCCTGCCCCCTCCGGCCCATTCCCTGTTCCCTACCCTCAACCCCCAGACAAAAACCACTGTCCAACCTTCTCTTGGTCCAGATCATTTATCCTTCTTCTTTCATGGCAAGGGGGTCTCTGTTGAGTGCAAGGAAGGTTTCCAAGTCCAGCAAGGACTGCTCTGAGATTGCCCCCCCTCCCCAGGATTCACTTCACTTAGCTGAGTCTTGTAGGCAAGCCTGGGAATTGGAAAGGCAAGAGTAATAAGAACCAGATGAGAGTGCTCCCCAACACTTCAAGGAAAGGGGAGATTGAGACCAGTGTGATTGACATGGAACTTACTGATAAGCCTATCAAAGACATAAGTCACATCCCAAGGAGGACTCCAGGATGCTGAGAAAAGGAGGAAGGCAGATAGTCTGCCTGAGACAGCAATTATGAAAGACCTCTCTATCAAGAATGGTAAAACACCAAACCATGCTGACCTAGAGCAAGGATTCTGCAGCCCTGACTTGAACTGTTTTTACGCTCTCTAGCCTTTAAGTCTAAACCGCACCTCAAATTCACCTCACAATTTCATTTACACACCAAAAAGACATTCTTTAAGCTAAGAGTAAATGCAAATTGTTCAATTTATTTTCACATTAAATTATCAATTTATTCATTTACTTTGTGGGCAAATACGTGCGCATGTGGGTGCTTCCTCTCATGCCATGGTAAAGACATGTGGCTTTTGGGGCAAAATTGCACAAGTCAGTTCTCTCTTTGCCATGGGGGTTCAGGCTATTACAGTTGACAGCAAATACCTTGACTCAGAGAGCCATCTTGACTTAGTATTTTTCACTTACTTTTAAAACTGATTTTATTTTTATGCTCTTAAATTTGCTTCATCTCTAAACCTTGAATAAATACAACCTAAAATAAATAAATAAATCCCACAGAATCATATGCGTGCCTGGGCTGGACCCATCCCTCCGTATCTTGAGGTTGTGTGCTCTTGGCCATGGTTCTCTTTCTTGAAATGTCCGTGCTCAAGCTTGTTGCTCTGATCCTTTTTCTCTACTTAATAAACTTGCAAACTCTGCTCTCCTCTGGTCACTCCTGGAACACTTCTGCAGCTTAGTCAAGGATCTGATTGGAGGGCAGTAGTAGTCGCTAAAGGATGAGCTTTCCACTGGAGAAAGTGCCGGCCTGTGCCTCTCCAGTTTCTCCACTGTTGTTGACACCATTGCTGGCACGCATGCCAACATGACCTGTCGGGGTCAAGGGACAGCTTTGGGGAAGGGGTTTTGTAGGTGACAGCTGTCATTGACCTGCCCAGCCTCTCTTGGATGTTTTGTTTCTCCCCTACTCCACGCCCTTGTGTTATGCTTAAGGAGTGCTGTAGGCACCAAGGATATGGAGCCCTGTGGATAGTTTCGCATCCACTTCCCTACTCAAATGAAATAATCCATCACTTGCCCAGGAGGAGGTCATCATATGTCTTGGTCCTCTAGGTTGCCTAAGCCATTCTTTTGCTTCTAACAGAAGTAGGAAAGCTACCCGAGGCCCCACTAAGGTGAACTCGCTCTTGGTAACATCCCAAGAGAGAGCATCTTGACTTGGCACATTTTCAGAGCCAAGGCACACTCAGATGGCCACCTCCTTGCTTTTGTCTTCCTTCTATGGGTCTGAAGGATTGCCTATCGGTTCTCCCTTCTCTTTGTGCACAGCCTATGATAGCTCAGCAGCCATTCTCCGCGTACTGTCCCATAATCTTCTACATAGGATGTCAAACTTTTCCCTTATGTGGATTCTCAGAACCTTTTTTGAATCTTAATTGAGGAATGCTTTTGGAAAAGGAACTCTAAAGTTTTTCAAAATCTAAATAAATTAATTTAAACTTCAGGGACTCTCATGATGCTGCATGTTCTGTATCTTAGAGAGGGGAGGAAGGGAAGGGAGCAGAGAAAAATGTATAGCGCAATAAAAAACAATTTAAAACAACAACAACAAAAATAAAAAATAAAATAAATCTACACTTAAAGATACAAAACACAGATTTGGGCGCAGGGCCCTGCCCGGGTACTGGATTTTTTCCCAGCCCAGCCCAGCCCAGCTCCCCCTTACAGCTTCGGGGTCCTAGGACCTCACAAAGCAGCAGGCTCCAGAGCTAAGGCTCTGGGGATCTGGGAGTGAGTTCAGGGAAGCAGGGGTTATCTGTGCCAAGGTGCTAGCTCCACCAAGCCTGCGCTTTTGCCTCTGTGATCCTGGAGCATCAGGAGGCCCTGATCTAGTCCCAGCAGAAACATCTGGAGGGGTAAGTCAATCC